>JAQGAT010000315.1:0-38262 GCA_034687845.1 Pantelozetes paolii
CTATGGAGGTCACTATGCAATCAAGAGGGACACCTATTGTCCCAACCAGTCCCAAATGTATAGTAAAGATTGTGATGTTTTGCCATATATTTGAACACAATTTCAACTTTTCATGCATTCATTGCTTTTGAAATATTTATGTTTGTATTATATTCTCAAAAGTTTGTTTCAAATTGTTCTCAAATACAGTGTTTTCGCCAAATGTTTATAAATAATAATAATTTTAATATGAATTCAAAACAATCTGTGACTGAATTCATAACATTTAGCTCTGAGTCTGACATTTGAAACCATAAAATAAATTAAATTCAACTTTTGTTTCAAAAGCATATCAACTGTAAAGCAAGTGATGAGAGAAAATCGACTAAATATTTAAAATGCTTTGAAAACTTCAACTAAATATCAAAACCTTTAACTATTAATGAAAAACACTAAACAAAAGTGGAATTAATGTAAAATTCAATCAATATTTGTAACATTTTCTCTCATTTTTCAATTAAATGCTAACATTTTTAGGTTTCAATTAATTTTGTGCAAAAATATATTGATTTTTATACAAAACATTAAACATTACCACAAATCTCATTGCAATTTCAAATGAGAACCAGGCGTTGCATATGCTCTCAATGTAGTAGAAGGCCTCGTGAGCGTCCGTCTTGAACTTGTCCAGGGTCCATGTGGTACGGTTAAGGTGGGTGTGCACTGTCTTATTAAGTATAACAGGCACTCGCATATTGGGATGTGTTTTAAGACAAAATGAAAATATTGATACACATATGAAAAATACTGATATCACAGCCACCACCTAATGGACAGGTATTTTAATTTGAGTTCAAAATTGATTTCAAACACAAAATTATATTTAAAGTCATTTGAATTGAGTTTTATGTCAATTATTACAAAGTATTTTCAATATAAATGTTTGATGTCTAGTGACAAGACTCTAGTCATAAATGTTTGCATACTTTCATGAGTTTGTTTCAAATATGCGTTCACTATATTTCATTGAACCCCCGGGTAATGCAGTGAAGAGTCTTTTAAAATGCAAAATAAATATTTTTATTTTTCGCCCCTTTTTTCATGTTTTAAAACCTTTATGTTTAAAAATTTCAAACAAACCTTGCTTAAACTCAATGAACAAAAAAAAACATTTGACAAAAGAAATGCATTAATTCATGAGATTATGTGATCATAAATGTTAAGTAAAAGGATCTATGAATTGATCTCAAAAATACTAAAGGGATTATAGATTTAGATTATATTCACTCAAAAACAAAACAAAAATCAATAAAAATATTTTTAGTTTTTATATATTTTAATACTTTATTCAATGAATGAAACAAAAGGTTTCGTTAAATAAATGAAATCTACTTTTCGTTTGAATTTATTGAATAATTCTGTAATTAAAATTCATTCACAAACATACCCTGATATTCATCGTTGTGTTTAATGCTTCTTGTGAGATAACACATGGATATAATGAAAAAATAGTGAAATTGAGTCTATTTTTCACTCATCTCTCACAAATAAAATTCAATAACTATTGAATGATTAATATTTCAAAGCATTCAAACATTGTTTGCTTGAAAGCTATCAATAAAATTATGATCACTTTTACGGCAATCAAAGCAAATGCTTCACTGTATGGATGACTGAGTGCTCATTAAGGCCTAAGTATTCAAAGCTGTGTTAATGGACTGAAGCTATAATTTTGATCAAATAATCTGAACCCTTATATAACACAACAAAAGTTGAGATTTGATTCAATAATTTATTGGGAAATAGAGACCACTAGTAAAGTCTGACTGAGATTAAGGCAAACAAGGCTTGACTTATGGGACAAGGAGTCAGAAACTGCTCAGAAGAGAGCTATTGAAGTGATACATAAATTTTATTTCTGTTAAGACCCTGAACAGTGTGTCCGAGGGTTAAGAATAGTTACGATCGTTACTATAAATCAAATACACCTTTGGTTTGAGACCCTAAATGATAAACGATTAGAAAATATGAGTTAAGACATGAGATCTCACGCAAAAGCTATTTATACAACATTTGATATATTTTGTCAATCAATACAATCTCTTCTTTGGATTCATTCATGGGTTTAGGACGTGAACATTGTTGGCTAGGAATATGAGATGAGCTTTTTGGTGAAAAACAGGGTTTGGGAAAAACATTAAAAATTGAAATTAAAGACATTATAATTGCATTTCACTAATGATTTGTTGGATTTGTTGGCAACTTCTTAGTTAATCATTGAATAGTTTTTTATGTGTTTAATGTCAGGTGTAATCAAATAATCGATAAATAAATCAAACTCTAGTTCAATACTAATGTAATTTGTGATTATAAGGGGGTATTCATAATATTAAGGGATATTTTACAATAATATTTGTAGAAAAACATAAGTCTGTCATTTAGGCTATAATTTAGTTTTGATAACAAAATACATAAAAAATTATATTTCCGTTAATTCACTCATAACTGGAGATAAACTTTAAGTGAAAATATTTCTTTGACTCAAATGTCTTGCAATAATCAGTGACATTTTGTTGGTTAAAAAATTTCAATCATTAAATATATTTTTAAAGTAAATAATAGTCAAACGATTTAATCTCTAATGGATTTTAAGTGAATATTTTTGACTCAATTGCACTAAACATATGAAAAAAGTAATAAAAATATTTTGAAATAAATTTGAAGTCTATTTGTTTCAGAAATAAATGTTATTTTCATTAAAACGATAAAAACATAAATATTACGACATTTTTATTATTTTCCACAAAATTTAAGTCAAAACTATAGGATTTAAAAATATTTGGATCAAAATGAAAGTTAATCTCAAATCCTGTTTTAGTTTTGATGGAAAAAATGATTTTATGATAAAATATAACTTAATTTCAACCATATATTCAAAGGTCAAAGGATAACAAAAACGCAATAATCAACTGAGCATTCATTCAAATGCAATATATTTTTCAATAACTCTGAACTAAATTCAATTCAAAGCAAATATTTGACAATTTTCTGTGTGAATCAAATTCACGTGTTTTTTTTTATTTTGAGTTCAATTCAGTCCTAATGTAAGAAATGATTGAATTTTTTAGGAAAAAAAAATATTTCACAAAATATTATATATTTTTTTCAAACATAAGTATAGTTTTGATATTAATTGGATTTAAGGACTGAAGGAATTGAAGCAAAAAATAAGACAACATTTGTTTGAAAATAAAGTTTTTGACAAAACTCTCAATAAAATTAAATCCTTTTCAAACAATTTTTATGCAGTTTTTTAATTCAATTGATTTTTTCACAAATATTACACAAATATATCTTTTTTTAGATCTTAAGTACAAATTCTTCAATTTGTGTCCAAAGAGATCGATATTTATGTCTGCATTTGATATTTAAGTGACTTTTCGTCCACTTTTATAGCTAATGATATGTTTCTTGAATATGTCTAACATTGAAATGCTTCAAAAAATCACTCATTTTTCACATTCATTGCCAATATTTGGTGCAAAACCTGAATTCAAATTTTAAATTATATGTTTGCAAACGCTTTGGTATTATATGTTTTGAGACCTCTTGAAAATATCCTCAATTTTTGGCTCCTATTCTAACATTTTATTGAAAATGACATTTCTTAATAAGTTGTCCAATGATTGTCAAAAACAACTCATACTTTTAGTAAAGTATTTTGATTTCAGAAATGTTATCTCAATTTCAAAATTCAATTAATTGAAAGAAAATATCTGTTTTTGAAAACTAATAAATGAATGATTAAAAACAGGATTTTATGTGAAAAATGAGTTCAATTGTGAAGATTTGACAAATATTTTCACGCAATTAAAAAGACAATTGTTTTAATTGTTTATTAATTTCATTATATATTAAGAAATAATTTCAATTAAAAAAACTATTAATTGTCTTATATTTTGATGAATTAATTATTGAATTAAAGTAATTAGAAATGCTTTGGAAAGTTCAGATTGAAAGGGAAACTGAGACTGTAAGGCACAGGGAGATGAGAAACGCCATATTATTTATAGGAATATATTGTAGTATTAATGGATTAAAAGCTCTTTTCATTAATACCTATTTTTTCTGAGAGAAAACAAATTAATTATTTTATGTAATAATAAATTATTAATGAAATGAATCTGAAATTCAAATAAATATTATTTTCTCTTAATTTAAAAGCATTTTATATAAAACCAATTCAACGAAATCCCCCTTAAATTAAAATATTTTCCAATATTATTGGCAATCTATAAAGTATTTGAAATATCAATGAAATGTATTTTCATATAATCTTTGGTTTTAATAAATTGAAATGAAATAAATTGAAACATAAATGAAATAAAGATTTATTTTGTTTAACACAATATAACGACTGAAATAATAGTTTAGATAAAAATAAGAGAAAAATATATTTTGAAATATAAAACCATTTCAAAAGTGTTTTAATTTCAATATAAGATAAAATTTTATTGATTTCAGTGAATGAACTGAAAGTAAAAAATTTTAATTTAATTTTTTTTATAGTTAGACATAAAATTGTTTTCAAAGTTTTAATGCTTTTTCTTAGCGAAACAATAATCAGTATTTCATATCATATGAAATTAAAGGCAAAAGTGATTTAAGATTAAGTGAATGTAATTCAACTGAAAATATAATTGAATTATTAATCTAATTATAAATATTATATCCATGGTGATTTTATAACCATATCCACCTCTTACTAGAAAATTTTAAATACTGTTTCATATAGTCATTGTTTTGTGTATTCAATAGTTATAAAAGGATTTAATATTATATTTTTAAAAACATTTTACTCTTAATTAACACTAATTTGAAGACAAGTTTCAATTAAACACTGATTACTGAAAAATAAAACCAAATTTTGAGTTGAATTAAAGAATCGATAAAATGTGAAAACAAACAGATTTTACGGCATTTATATGAAAAACAAAAATTAATGATTGAAATAAATGTTTTATTTTTTATATTCAAAACAAAGAATTTATGAAATATTTTATATTCATTTTGAATCCTATTTTAGATTTTCATAATTCATAACAACATATGTAAAGAATATATTCATTCAAATAAATACACTTTGAGTTTACATAATATTATATAATATATGACTTGAAATTGAAAATATCATTTCATTTGAAAATTGTTTGCAACAAACAAAACAATGACTCAATTATTAGTTAAATAATCAAACAATTGATGATATTTTTAAAAATTGTTTCAAAACGTAATCAAAAATTATTTGAAACTTATTCCTATAGAAAGACATTACAACAAAGGGTTTAATATTTTCAGATCCCATGACAAACCAAATCAATTATACAACTCTTCAGTTCCTATCATCAATAGGGTATCCAAGGATTCAATATTTACTTAAAGAGTATAAAAACTGAATTTAATTTATCCTTTACTCAAAAATTAAAGCAAAAACTATTCATTTGTTTTTACAAAATGAGAAAATTATTGCGTGATTTGAAATGTTTCTGGTTATTCACCATTGGTTACCACACTATCTATTTATATGTCTTTGATCTCCGTTTTGGGTGTCATTCCTTGCAAAGGATGAGTGGTTGGGAAGTCAGACAATACATAATTTGATGGATTGTATATCGGATTCAAACAAATTAACATTTCTTTTTAGGTCTCAGTCTTATATCAAATGTCAAATAATAAACAAAAAACAGTGAAAAGAGTTTTGGCTTTCATTCTCTGGAATAACATATTTTAGTAATGATATCACAAATGGGATTAACTTTTGCTTTAATACACTTTTGATACTTTCATTCAATGGTTTACTCATTTCAAAGACATCTTATTATTCTTGTGTTTGAATCCTATTTTTGTTGTTATAAATAATTTATGCAAAAAAAATGTAATCAATTATTATTATTATTATTTGTATTATGTTTTCAGATATTTTATTCATTGCAAACATTCAGACATTGTTTGTAATACTTTTAATATTTTTCTCATTTTTAATAATGATTTTCAAAACAAAATATAATGAAAATCTCCTTTAATACTCCAAATTTTAAATTTCAGGAAAAGGCTTGAAATTTGTTTGAAAATGCAATTAATTTTGTAAAGTATTGATCAATAATTCATAAAATATATCAAAATCTAGATTTTCATTAAGTTTTAGGCAAAAACGATGAGAAAATTATTGAAGTAATTATGAGTTTATATTTAATTAACAATTATTTTAAACATGATTTTGTGACAAAACTTTAACAAAACACTACAAATGATTAAATAGTTTTTAAATCATTAACTAATTCACTGTTTTAAACCCCTTTTCATTAATCGTCACTCAGAAAGTAAATGTACAAAAAACAGTTAATTATACTGTATCACTTCTTCTCCCTTATTGTCATCATATCCTACATTATTTAACAGTGTCCTACTTTTTGACTGACGCTTGTGTTTAACTATGTATTGAAATTAAATCTAAGATTTGAAATAACGATTAAAATAATTAAACAATGTTTAGTAAAATGTAAACAATTTTTGAAATATTGATAAATTGATTGAATTTTTTTTATAAAACTTATGTTAAATGTCTTGAATTAATGAAAACAAAAGTTTAGAAAATTATATTTTAAATAATTAATTACTTTTATGTGATATCACATAAATTCAAAGTATTTAAACTAAATTTGTTGTCCCCCTTGTAATCAGCTATTGATAGTTCCCCTGTCTGTCCATTGAGATGAAAGATTACTAATTTCAAAGTAAAATGATTTAAATTTATGAGAAATTTCAATAGAGATGTCATATAAAGACTCATTTCAATCAATTTTCATTAAATTTAATCAAAACTAATCCAAAGACTCAGTAATTATAAAAATGTATTAAATTTTATGATTATTTTCGCAAAAACTATTTTTATTTGTCTTTTATAACAACTATTTTCTTCTTTTGTTTTTTTATATAAGAAGTAAAATAAAAACAAAAATTCAAAGCACAAGAAGAAAAATATAATTAATTTTTATGATATGAAATAATTGATAAAAATTGAAACAAATATAATATTTAATGAATTAGTTATTTGGAAAAAGGTTTGAAACACCAAATACCAGTGCAAACTTATACAACCAATTGAATTGATTTTTAGATTATTTTTGTTTCTCATTTCTCAGATAATAATTTCAAATCAAATATCACTAAAAATAATAAATTATTAAATTTTTCATTTGAAATGTCATTCACTAAATATAAATCATTCAATATTTTGAGTATTTGTTTATATAAATGAGCAATCTACTACTGTATAATATATATAATATATAACCTTGGTCTATTATTAAAATAGAAATGAAGTTTTAAAAATGTTTTTATTATTTTGATGTTTATTTTAACATTTCTTTGCATTTCATCGATTGTTTTGAGAAAATATGCCTTCAATTGAAACACTAATAAATTATTTCATATCAAAAGAGCCGCAAGTTTTCAGAGTTTATACAAAACAAAAAATATTAATACAATTTAAATATATTTTTTCCGGTATTAAATAAAAATTGATTTTCAACTGAAATATAGCTTTAGTTTGACTTTTGATAATAATATTTAATGATTTTATTTCAATTTCATTGAAATTAATTACAAATATTTAATATTATATCTTAAAAATCAACAATATTTTTGTTAAATTGAAACAAATATATAAATAATAATTAAAAATACAATTAATATTAAAACAAATATAATTAACGAAAACCTAATTCAAAATATCATTGAATTAATTGCCATAACTCACATAACCTAGTACATATTTATTGGTCTCTATCCCCTGAGTCCTCTGACATTTAGAAACAGATATTTATTATTATATTCTTAACTGAAATAATGGTTTAGTTTTGACACAAAAATGAAAATAAAATTTTATGAATATCTTATGCACAGAGAAATCGTTTTGAGACTGAAAACACAAGAAATGACACAATATTTCATCAATTTTTATATCACGTTATCGTCTGATATAAACTCTGATATTCACTTGGATTTTCAACAATGGGATAGACAGGGGGTTAAGTGCATATTCAATCATTGTTGAAATAAGGGAATAACCCTTCATCAATGTTATTCGCTGCTATATAAATGAAAAATATTTTCAAACACTCAAACCCTGGTATTTATCGAAATACAAACCCTTCAAGACATGTAATAAGGGGTAGATCTGAGTTATGACAAGTAAAAACCACAACAAAAATCTCATTTCACATATAAATGCACTCAAACTTCAAAGAAATGAAAAAATAATTGTCTTTTCGTTTACTTTATTTCAAATACAACAAAACATTTTACAATTATCTCTCATATTATGATCTCTTATGAGTGAAAATACTCAACAAAATTATTGATTGGTTTTAAATGTTGTTTCACATAATTTGATTGCTTTTCAAATCTTATCTCTTAATTGATTTGATTAAACAAATTGCAGGATATTTTGTGCCAAATATTAATCAATTCAAACATCAGCACAGACTTCAACACAAAACTTCAATAAAGACACAGGAATTGGAAAAACAATTAAATTATTGCTATTTCTATAAGAAATCCAATTTCTATTCAATTCATTGTATGTTTCAATCACTCAATAGAGACAAAAAGGGGTATAAAAATGATATTAAAACTTATGAAACACAACAGATGTTTCACTTGAATAGTAATCAAATCAATATTCAAAACCAATTTTGTAACCCTTATTATATCGACCCTTCCCTTCAATAAAGTAAATGACTTATGGTTTGAGTGATTGTAAATCATTTCTTAAAATAATGTTTGAAAAGCTAATGAAATATCAATTTTGTTAACACTATTGAACTGAAAGTGTATAACAAATCAATTCAAATGACTTGAAATATGCAAAAATACATAACAAAATTAAATGATCCAGACCTTTGCCGCATTTGAACTGTAAGGCTCGTCAAATAACAACCATATTTTAGGTTTGATTTTCTGCCAACACGACATCCGACCCTTAAGATAATCTTCTTCGTGTCCAAACTTCCTGGCCAATTCCTCCCCCGTCAATTTATCAGAATCAATATCTAATGTGTCTAAAATGGCCAGAGTTTGCTGTGTATCCCTATGGCACGTGTAGGTCATCCAACAACAGGGCTCGACCTAAGTGTACAGGGGTTTGAAAAAAATAACAGAGAGTCTGATAAACATCATTAAAACCTATTTTTCATTCAATTGTATTGTTTTAAACGATTTATAACTATTTATATTAAACTGATTTTCAATCGATTGGAAAAATAGACTTCAAGTCTATCTGTAATTCAAAAATCATTTTGAAAACCTATTGTTTCCATTCAACAGTGGAAAGGGAGGAAAGGGTGGAAAGGGTGGGAGAAAAAACTTATTTCAAAGAATATTTTACTTTCTTTCTGAAGAAATACGAATGCGTTTAGAGATAAGGATAAATACATTAATCATAATAATAGTGAAAATATATTTCGGGTTTTGTTTAAAAGGTATAAAAATTGTTGAGAAAAATGAAAAACAATTTAAAATAAGTTTAAATGAAATAATGTTTTGCTAATAAATTACATCAAATTCTTGTGAAACTTTGTTTTTAATGAAAAAATAACCCTTAAATCCTAGAGATTGTTATCTCAGTTAAAAATAAGTAAAAATCTTATATTAAATGCCATTCAGTGCTCGACTTCTAATGGATTGTTAACTTTAATAAAAAAAGTTAACTTTAAGTCTGAAATCTGATGCAAATTAATGGCTTTAATCTATATTTCACTTAATATTAAATATTATTTATTAATAAATTCCGACAAAAATAATAAAAAATATTTTGCACTAAAAACAAGACATTCTTTTGAAGCCTTTGTGTCATATAATAGACGAAAATTTAAATAAAATATTAAATATTTAAATGAATTTCTCATTCATTGAGTGCACAGAAAGAGTGCTCTTTATTCTCAGTTTGTTTGACAATAAGTGATAACAGACTTCAATTCAGACGACAATTATTTAAACATTTTATGAATTTGTTTGAGATTTCAATCCATTTATTACTCAAAGAAATGATTCAAATGATTAATATTAGAGAAATAAGGCATCGATTTTCTGACCTGATTGGCGTCGAGTCCCCAAAACTCCAGTTCCTCTTCAAAGAGAGGGCCGCAAACGTTAGTCGGATAATGAAGTTTTCCGGTGCGATAGTAATTGAGTATTTGTGCGAACACACCTGGATGTCGGTCGAAGAAGTATTCATTGAGCACCGGATCAAAATTGGCCAGCGCTTCGGTCAGCCGTGAGAGACGTGTGGCCGGGATTTTGCGTAACGTATTCTTGTAGGTCTCGAACCGGATTCCGCCCACATTTAGAATGACCCGGTTATCCAAATCGGCAACACTTCTGTTGAATGTTTGCGCATACATAATAAGACCACTTATGGCACCGATAGTCAGTCCCTTTATGACCACAAACAATGGTTTGAATAATAATAACAATAGGAGTAATGATAACCACAAAAATGCAATGACATAGCAATGCATATATTATTTTATATCTCTATTAATGTTATTATTATTATTAATATTTGAATCGATTCTCAAATGCATGTCATTTGAAGTCCAGTCGAGAGTTAACACAATGTTCTGAAAAGTAAGACAAAACTTCAATTAAATAATAATTATATCACAAAAGGACAGGCATTTCATCAAATATTGATGTGTTTTGAGTGTTGTATCAAATATTTGATAAAGACTTTTGTCTTTTCTATACAAAACTGTTTGTATTTTAGACATCGATTGTAATGTTTAATGAATTCAAATATGATTTATATTTAATATTGAAAGCCTGAAAGACCTGAGACCTGAAGACACGCCCTATTAATGTAAAAACAAATTAAAGTCTAATTCAAAGCTCTGTTTTTAATATAAAAACTAAATTACATTCACAAAAATCAATTGAAATTCACATTTAATGTTTCAAAATATATTCAATAGTCAACTGTTTTAATGACTAAAATGTTGCAAATAATTGATAGTATAGTTAAGTTAAGAGGGATTTGTGTTTCAATTATTTTTTTAACTCAAACTCCAGGGAAAATAATTTTTCATCACATTTTTGGCGTAAATTAAATTTTTCTATATTTCTAAAGACAATACAATTGTATAATACATTTACTATCATAACTGTTCACCCCTTCCACTCATCCCTGAATTTAAAGATCGTTTATCACAAACAGTGGTTTGAGTTAATCTAAAGAACGATTAATTTTGGGATAAAAAATGAGATAAATGTCTATAATATAAGACTATTTAAGATATAATACATGAAAATTAATTTTTCAAATCAAATGATAACTTAATTTTGAAATTAGATATTTAGCTCAAAATTAATTTTGCAAATATACTCTGATATGAGTTGAGGACAGGTATGAACAATGTTTACTCAAATAAATACTTTACCCAAATATCAAGTGATTTAAAGTGTAATAAAATAACGATTAAATGGTTTTATTTCAACACATATTCAAAAATTGAAACTCAATTTTTGTAATCACAAAAGCATTTCATTCAATAGTTGTAATGAAAATCACAGCCAAGTGCTCATATAAGACAAGTATTCATAACTAAACATTGATTTAATGATTGTATGTCTTTGAATGCGATGTCAGTGAAGAGACAATACTAACCAAACGATTATAAGTTTGAGATTTCAAGTGAGAGTTTGGTTCAGTCTTTCACACATTCAGGTGATTATCGGCGAGTTTCTCAAAATCCATTGAATGTACACCTGATTTGAGAAGTGTCTACATTAGAGGAGCCAAACACACATTTGCAACAAATTTAAGGCTATCTGTGCTCTCACTTGTGAATCCCGAACACAACTATACGTCTATTCTATGGTAACAAACAGTGCACAACACTATTGCCCACAAAGTGAGAGCACATACACACAGTGCTAGTGAGCACACGTAGAATTCCAATCGATCCCAAAGTCTTATATTAGAAAAGAGGCCAAAATCGCTATTCACTGTGTAATGCATGTTATCTGCGCTCATATATACTACTAGTGTTCATACGTGTGCTTCAAACGTATGTTTCCTTCACTCTCTCAATGAGTATAACATTCATTCTCTACTCATAAAAATTTTTCACAAAAATAAAGTATTATTTTCTGCTTTGGCTTAAAATTTCTTTTGAATTTTACTCACACTTAAAAATCATCGATTATTTTCACCTTATTTTTAAACATTGATAAGAAAAACCTTTGCCTTAAAAACCTAAGTCTTTGTACTCTTGAGATGACTTTGCGTTAAACAACTGATTGCTAACAATAAAGTGCTTCAGATTTTAAAGATTAAATCCAAAGAAAAACTATTTCTTTTAACAATTTCAGTAAAAAACCTGATTTTAGTTATAAATTATAAACAACTGATAACTAATAGCGAGAAAAGTGTAATTGATTTCAAAGTAAAAAAATCTTCAAAAAAAAGTACCTTTTCTTTCCATTTATAGACTTTTCATTGAATTTGATTTCAAATCAATTGATTTCCTGTTTATATGAAACGTTCATAACAACTGATAAAATGTTTTTTACCATCAATTTGTAGAAAAATATTTTTATCTCTTTTTAACTTTAATTAAAATTTGATTTATTTCTAAAATTAATTTCACTTAAAGTGTAACAAAAAAGTTATATATTTTAGTCTAAAAACATTTAATTTAATTAAAAACTTATTATTAATTCTTAAAGTATTTGAAATATTTTTTAAAGAATTTTTAATTAAATTTGTTTTAAAATTTTGAAATGAGTTATAAATTTGTTCAAAACATAAAACAACAAACAATTATAAACATATCTTCAACTGAGTTGTGAGTTAAGACAAACAAAGTTATCCTGAAATCTAATAAAACCCTTTCATTGGTATCTTATTTTAACAGTTATTTATGTGTTTCGATTGAGACCGGGAGGGCCTTAAAAATCTAAGCCACAATCACAGGCACTGGTATTATCTGATCCCTATTTGATGTCCTTTTGGACAAATCTGTTTCCATTAGAGACTTTCAGATTTGGTTTGATTTAAAATTTTGTTTTATTTGGTATCAAAAGCAGTGAAAAAAAAGTAAAACTTATATTTGTTTTTTACAAAACGACCGAAAAAGCAATTTTCAGTCAAATATAATGTTAAAACTTATATAACTTTTTTCTCATCGCTTTCTCCTCTTATTTATTCTCTCTATTTGTCTCTCGATATTTGTCTTCTCCATAGAGTGTCGACTCATTGCTCAGTGAATGTATAGTTTTTACTGCACAGCAGATCCAGTTGTCTGTTATGTAAACTAATAACTATTGAAAACAGTTTTGTATCACATCTTCACAACATTCAACGAAACGTTTCTTAAGATCTGAAGTCAAAATGAAAATTATATCCACTTTGAAAATCCTATCAATAGTCGAGTGTTTGTTAAATAACTAAAACTAAAATAACCTTTACTTTTGAACAAAGGTTTCGATAAAGCAAAACAATTCCCCGAAAAATATAACTTATATTTGAAAACTAAAAAACAAACTAAAAGTCAAATAAATAACTTTTTTTTGAACAAAATCTTCTTCCGAACCAAATATTACACTGAAATGAGAGTGAATTTCGTGCTGAGAGTCAAAAATCATTGGACGAGAAATGAATTGAAATATAAATAACATAAGCAGTGAATGCGAAGAATATATTGCAAGATATTGAGAGAAGAAATTGCAGTTCATATACAAAGACCCGGTATATAATAGTCTATTCATTGGTTATATGTGTTTGCCTTTCAGTTGACATTTGTTTCATTCACAACACGTCCGAAATCAACATTAAAAGTCTTACCGAAAACAAAATTCAAGACGAGCTCTGAGTGGCTGAGTGTCTCAGCACTGACTACAACTAGCCCTGAGCTAAATATTTTCGGGGCTGAAGACTGAGTAAACTTTAACAACAATTTGTTTCATAATATTAGTCTTTCCTTTGCTTTTATTGTTTTGTTTCCTTTAGTCCTTAGTTTTTTGGACTTTTAATGATCTTAAATGTAATCTCATTTTCAGTTTTCAAACATTTCGTTTGGATTTCACTTTTCAGTATTGTTTTTGTTTCAACAGAAAGACAAACAAAACATGAAAACCATTTCTAAAAAATTTCTTTCAAAACAAACAATTGTTTAATTGTTATGAAAGCCTAAAAAACTGGAAATCACTTGAAGTTTCGCAAAAAATTAGATTATCTTTAAAAATATTATTTTAGTATTTATTACCCCTTATGTAAAAATGTATGTTATTTTTTAGCCAAAAGTTTATATCATTTTTCAATTATTTCTTATAATAAGGTTTGAGAAAAGTTTTTCTGTATATTTTGTATAATATTAATGTCATAAACGCTGTCATTATATTGAAAACTAAGTTCAAATTTGAATTCATTTTCATGACATTAAAAGTAATTTATTCCTGCAATCGATTTCGTATACATATTCACTGTTTTTATTTATTTATTACATAATTAATCATTTATTGATTTTACAATTCAGGTCAACATAACATAACTTAAATTTTTTGCCAAAAGAAAAAAATCATTGAAAAAAATATTCATTCATTTTATACCCAAAATGACATCAAATTGTTTGTGAATTTATTTTTTAAAATTATCGTAAAATTCAAAATATAATGACTTTATATTCAAATACATTATACTTTTGGATAAATGGCAGTGAATTTTGAATTCAAAAAATACTAAATTTATTAAATATTTTTTGAGCACTTTATAACTCAATAGTAAGCAATAGATTGATATTACAGTCAAAGAGATTGTGATTATAACCAGAAATTTGATAATAAATTATAATTTTATTATAACTTAAGTAAAGAATAAAAATTCAATTATTATATCAATTGAATGACAAAAACTTGATGTCTTATATCGGTTTCATTCATACTGTGCATTACAGGAACGGTATGTCTATTAATATTTTCTCGGCCTTTAGTATGTCTGATAGCAGAGCATAGGTATTAGATTTCAATGCAGATAAGGGGTTGAAAGAAAGAGATAAGAATCCGAAGAATGTCTTTTAAAATGACTTTTTCTCCGTTGAATTCAATTTGATTTCAATGAATGAAATGTTTATAACGAAAAAAGTTTTCAATGATTTTACTATAAATTTAATCTAAAAATGCTTTTTATAGTGAATTTTCAATTTGTTTTTAATGTATATTTAAATATAAAATATATTAATTTTATTTGAAACCCAACCTCCAGTGCACTGAAGGAAATCTGGTTTTGATTAAGAAGAGTGGTTTTGCCATCAATTTTGCTTTTAGACCCCAAAGTTCCCCTGATTTTAGATAACACTAATATTTTGTGGTAATAAACCCCTTAGAAAATGTCTGGGGTTTTCAAAATTGAAAAATATATATCTCTTTAAGCTTTTAAGGGGTGACTGAAAGTACAGAACCTTTCTTATTTATAGTATTCATATTATTTCTCTTAAAATCAAGTTTAAAACCAAATTAATATTAAAGTGAAGTACTAAATACACCCTTTATTAAAATTCACCCTTAAATAATTCACTAAATTAAAAATGATTTTACACTTTGAAAGTCAACAAATGATTGATCCAAAAGTGGGTTCAAAAATGAATTTGAATTTATTTATCGATTATTCGCTAAAAAGTCAAATCATTTAAATTAAAATCAAAACCAAAATCACAAACAAAATGTCATTTATTTAAACATTTTTTTGTTTGCACTCAAAAAAACTAAAATATTATTCAATTCAATATATATTGACATAAACTTCAATAAAAACTTTTCAATTGAATCAATGAAGTGCTGAAAGAAATTTTGTAAGCACTGGGTGTTCGAGCAATTGGTTCAGTCGTTTATGTTCACAGATTTGGGCCAAAATTAATTCAATCAACAAAACTATTGTAACAATAGTTCATATTGCAAGATAGTCCTATTCCCCTATGATTTCTTCTATTATTATGTAACTACCCAATGAAAACCTTGTTTAAACCCATCCCCCAAAACCACTTTATCTTAACATTCACTGTATTTTAGATTAGTATTATGCTGACCATTACACTGGACAGTTGTGTTCTTATTATACTGTATATCACATAATATTCATGTATTTTTAATCATAATTTTGAAGTTTTAATAAAATATCCTTGATAATAAGTGACCTGCATTAAATTATATTGCAATATGTTTAGTAGTGTTTGTCTTAAGAAAACTCATTTAGTCTTCAATCGGTCGGTCAGTTCACTAGTAATTTGTTTTGTTTGCTAATTAAAAGCTATTCAAACATTACAGCACTTGACTATAATCACCGGCAGTTGAGATAAAACCATCACAGCTTTGGATAAGAAATCAATTTTTGCCTAATTTTCATATATTTCAGATAATTATAACATTTTATACAACAATAAGATTTGGATTTATTTTAATGAATACTAATTTATAAAAATATATCCCAAATATAGATAATCAGAAGAGGAAATGATCTTTACCCTTTTCATTTTGAAATTTGTCTAATAATTACCCTGAATTTTGACGTGAATTGATAAAGTTTGAGACTCTTTTGATTGATTAGATTTGGATGAAAATAAAAGTGTTTTGTGGATATCTTTCTGATAATTCATATGAGTTTGTTATTTATTTCTCAATCCTTATCCCCTAATGAATGTCCCGGCTATCCCTGTATATTGCAATCTATCATCAAAAACATGAAGAAAATCACAAAATACTTATGAAAGAAGAAAATCGATTTCAAGTAATATATTTGTTGTCTATTATAGTATTAATATTTTGGAGTCAATACAAAAAGACATCAATTATTTAAAATTGAGTCAAATTTTTGTTTTCAAATATAAATTGCATTCAATTTGTTATGGAATTTGTTTTTCATATATTTCTGATCACTTGAGCACTAAATTTATGATTTGATCCCATTTTCATGTCTTCATTGTCTCAGTATTACTCAAATATAAGTATTTTTGAATTTCTTATATATTTTTATGGATTTCCAAAATCAATAAAATCCTTTCACAAATCAGTTCACAAAAGGTTTTGTTTTTTATCTATTATTCAAACACTTCTTAATTGAACGACAAGTCTTTGAAACAAATGAATTTGGCATACAATAGGGTTCTAAGGACTTACTAAACACCCTTAGAAGTAATAGCAAAACCTCCTTAATTCCTTCCAATATTAAATTCATACTTAAATTATCAAGATGATATTTAATCTAAACAAGGCTTATGAAAATACAGTATAAGATATTATCGCATAAAATAAATGATAATAAGGTTTAGTTAAACAGACTCTCAGTATAGCACTCAATTCAGCACTCAATACAATACACTATAATTTAATTTCTTATACAACAGATTATATCAATTCATATCCTAAACCAAAATCCATAATAAGTTTATAACACAAATGAAATTGAATGAAAAGTCTTTGCTTTCATAACAGACACTGGTGTTTATGTATTGTCTTATAAACAAAACAATCCATAGTTTTAAGTGTATTATCAGATTCATACTCAAAGTCTAGCGGATAATTTCAGTCTTCATTGACATCCCTGTCCTTCAGACAGACTGCGATTGAAATGATTGGCTTTTCTTCACTTCTCTGCTCATAAATCCTATTAAGTTGTCATTACTTTATCACAAAAACATTTTTATTTAATTTAAACCCCCTTTTAATGCATTCAATGATTAGATTCAAATCACTTTTAATTAATTTTTTCAATTATATAATATTTTCAATAAATCTGAAACTCCTGTGCTAAGGATAAGTAGCTTTAAGGGGGAATCAGATTTATTTTTCACAAATTGAAATAACTGTGTTTAAGACCCTGTTTAGTTGGTTTGAGATTTAGTTTTTAATAGACTTATATTAAAATAAATTTTGATTAATAACTAAAATTCAATTATTTGCAAAAAAAAAACATTAAATTTTACTCAAAATAAAGATATATTTTATTTTCAATCTATTGTTTGATAGCATAGTCTCTATAAAAGCTATAAATCAATGCTTAAAAAAGATTTGTTTGATTTCATTCAAGATTTTGAACATTTATTTCAATAATGTTTTTGAATGAAAATCAATATTAATGTCCAAAACATTAATCAAATATATTTTTTGTGGCAAACAATGGTATTTGAAGTGCGCTTTCACTTCACAATTAATGTGTAATAAAAAGCATTTATTTTAATAATTAATTTGTAATTAAATTCATAGACATTGTGTGTCAAAACGGTTGAGACAATGAGTCCAAACAGTTATGGAATTCAAGTATTAATAATAAAGTTTTTTAAGACTTATATCAAAAGCAAATGTGAAATAAATAAAGTGATTTCATAACCAATTGATTGATTGAACACAACTTATGTCACATCAGATAAAGTTTGCATAAATTTAATTAAATTTTCAATCATTTTGTAGACATTTTAGTTGAATATAAACTATTTGTTAAACTATTTACTGTGAGAACAATTTTTCACATCCAATAAAGTACAATAAAGTTACATTGTGTACTTAACAAGCACAGTTTGATACCAAATTCAGATAAATTAATATTGATTTCATTGACTTTAGTGCCGTTAAAGTAAATAATGTGAACTCAAACCAACATATTATAAGATTATTACAAATATTATATAAATCTATAATAAAAGTTAAGTTTGAACTCAAGTTATAGCTAAAGGTTTGGCAATAATTTTATCGATTTCTTTGCATTCAATACTTAGGGGAAGGACTGAACAAAAAAATAAACAAACGATTAGATCTATTGGACTTAACATTGATATGTTATCTAATTATTATAAGAAATGACACCTTTTTTGTTTGAAATACAAACCATTTTTGTGAATCAATTAATCCTTTAGAAAGGGTTAAAAATAAAAGCTTTAGATTTAAAGATTTATTACATTATTAACAGATTTCATAACAATAAATATTATTATTAAAATACTTTACATTATAATCAGTGCGACTGGACATATTGCCGTATATATAACCCTGGATATATAAATCAGATGTAACATCTGCTAAAGATATTTCACTATTATACACAAAATTATATTATTATTATATATCAAATGTTTCTCTAAAATAAGTAATAAAACCAATGCTATGATTGAAACAAATGATTAAAAATAACATAAAAATCGTTCATTTTTTCGGTGAACTTCTTAATTGAAATAAAAGTATTGAATATTAGGACTTAAAATATCCCTTTAAGGGTGGAGTTGTTATTTCTAAAGAAAGGGAAGAAACAAATTAAAGTATTTAAATTTAATTCATAATTTTTACACAAAAATGTTTAAATCAATAATTAATATATTCTTAACTCTTAAATAAGAAAATATAAACCAGGGTTCATTAGAGAAGATATCCCAAATAGCCCTGAGCCAACAAAGCTTTTACACCCCTCTAATCAAACTATTAATATAAAATTTAATTTCCATAGACTTTCAACATTTGAATCAATGAATTAAAATTCAGCCAAAAGTCAAATATGAAATAAAGTCATCAAATATTTCATTATATAAACTGTTTTTGTTTGCCTTTGAGGCAAAACTAATTGAATTTATTGTTAATAAAAGGCTTTTGATAAAAATTATTCTTAAATTGAAATCACCTTTAATTCAATTCATTAAAGGATTTCAAAGATTTTTATTTAATTCATAAAAACGACTAATGATTTCGAGTCATTGAATCAGAGAAATGGTTATCAAAACCAGAGGTTCAGTTCAATCGCATCAGTTTTAAGGCCTGATATTTAGTCCTGGTATTGATATCTTTATCTGAGGCTCAGTTTGGAAAATACGATTCATTTACCTCTTATTACAGATGAAATAAATTTTCAACGTTTTATACAATGAAAACATTTTCAATGAATTCAATTCTTTCACTAAAAATATGAACTCTTTTTCTGATAAATCATTCATTAGTTTAATGAATTAATTAATTATTAAAATAGTTATAAAATATATTAATAATGAAGTTATTTATGAGATCTTGTTATCAATTGTTAATTGAAATCCATTAAAATATATTTTATTTTTAACTCAAAATTGTTATAAAACTAATGTGAGTACAAAACCATAGATAAGTTGAACACAAAATCATTGAAAACTACAAAATTGTTTCAATTCTTCTGACTTTAAATCAATTGTGAACAGATTGGGGCTATATATAAAAGGCCAGGGATGTAATGAAACATGATTTATAGCGGAAACTTATAATACGTGGATGATTAGGGGCTGTAATGAGACTCATTGTCTTTTTATAACCAATATTAAGCCTATAATAACAATCCAATGCTTTTTTGGACACAAATATTGGGCTTAAAAATGATTAAACGTTTTACTGATGGGATATTTGAGACATAAATTGATTGAAACAAAACATAACAGAAATATAGTCTTAATTTCGTTTACAGTGTTAGAGATATGACAATTATTTTTTATAATTGAATTACATTTCAAATTGATATTCAATTATCAGTTATTTGTTGAAAAACGTTTTGATACTGTGTTTTGAAAATCTGATAAACAGTTGCAGAAAGAGTGGAATCGATTTAATCGGAAAAGAAATCAAATCAGTAATGGATTTATTGATTACTCAGGCATTGGAACCGATCCTCAGGAGTGAAGACAACGTTTAAGAGCACACAAAAAACACTTCTTATTTGTTTCATTACATGTATTGCAAGTAAAAGGAGAAAACGAGACATACATTAAGCACAACACTTATGAGTTGTGTCCGGACTGTTAGCCCACAGGGGAGTCAATCGATTAAACAGAGGCTAAGAATAAATTGGATTAAAAATAAATTTCATTTTTTCTGTTTTCAAGTGCACTAAAAGACTAAAAACAATAAACTAATGAAAAAACTTTACTTTTAGTGCAAATATGGTTTATCTTTTAAATTTTCATTTTTTAGCAAAATATGAGATAATATTTGTTTGTTATGAAAAATATTTGCGATTAAATTGCTTTCTATAATAAACTAAACACAAAAAAGCTCTTAAACTCTTGTATTAAGTAATAGAGGAAACCACACGAAACAGCGATTTGCCTGACGTTACCCAAAATTCAAACACTTTTTAAACCATATTTGCCTTAAAATATAAAAAATATTTTTTTCCAACGATTTGTAAGTTTAAAATGATTTTGAAATGAGATATCATTCAGAGTTTGAGAGAAGAAAAAAAATACATTTATATTATTTGAAAGCAATTCTTTGACATTAAATCAAATGTAAATTTTTGAAAGGATTTTCACTTAATTTATGCCATTTTTATGTATAAATAATATTTTTTAAATAATAATTCATGTAATGTAAGGCACAGTCAGACCATTGAGTTATGGAAATAGTCTGAGCGTAAAAAATGTTAAAAAAAATAAAATCCATTGATTGAGTGCTTTTGATTCAATATTTGCTGTATTTATGTCTGTCTTAGGTCTAACCGATGTCAATATAAGCAATACCTACCCACCCCTTACATAACCTTGTTTAGTTTCTAACCTAATTTTTCATTGGATTAAAAGATTAGAAACCATAAAAAACTGAAGAAATTGATGGTAACTCTGAAGAGATTATGTTTATGTTTATGATTGGTATTGAGTTTTATCACAGCTTTCCATTTGATTTGATCCCAGGGATCCCAGGGTGACATTTGATATCAATATTATTTTATTAACATTTCAATGCATTTTCGTCACTATTTGGTCTCTGATTTATAAACTAAACTGATTTCTAAAGTAATAAAACTCTAAAACATTATTCAATTCATTGCTTAACAGCAAAACAAATAACAAAAATCGATGAAAACAACTGAAATATAAATTTGTTTTTATCACTGAATGCTAACAACTCTTTGAATCAGCAAAAGATATCTTAATATACAACGAAATTGTTCACTGGATCTACTGTTAAAGTGATTGCTGTCTAACAAATGGTGGGAAAGGAAGACATTAATTTCCCCCTCAAACTGATTGTCAACTTTTAACCAAAAAAAGGTCTACAAATGAGTTGTTAAGAAAAACCACATCATTTGAAAATGTGAACAAAAATATATTGTTATATATCTTTGACATCAAAATTAATTTTGTACTGAAAGGAGAGATAATGAAAAATCACTTATATTTCATCCATTGACTGATAGTTTGATAAATACTGATATTTAACACAAAAATCTATACAAAAAAAAGTTTTTGATA
The DNA here is from genome assembly GCA_034687845.1 of Pantelozetes paolii. NCBI lineage: Eukaryota > Metazoa > Arthropoda > Arachnida > Sarcoptiformes > Oribellidae > Pantelozetes > Pantelozetes paolii. Next base: position 22,284 of record JAQGAT010000315.1, read on the forward strand.
AAATCCAAAGCTAAACGACACTCAAAGAAATGCTTGAAATGAAAACCGAAAACCAATTCTTTAAATATATTTTTCTTTCCAACAAATATATTAACAGTTTTTTAGCTCAAGATTAGTTATTTTTGCTTTTATTTTAATCCTTTATTTATTATTTATATATTTTTATTCAATAAATGAGTTTTTGTTTTCATTAATCACAACTTCAATGACATTATTGAAGCAGAAAATTAGATATTTATGAAGAGATTGAATATTTATTAAAACATTTGCCACAAAACTAGAAATAAAAACACAAACTCTTTATCTTTATATCAAATACTGTATTATATCAACACAAATGTCAAAACAATGTGATTGTCATTGATTTCAATCACTTTTATTATAAGAGATATTGTTTTGTTATTTCTGGCACTTATTTTTGTGATGACATTTTGAAGAGTGCTTTCAATTTTATATAATCTCTTATAAAATGATATTTTTTCACTTCTATTGATATCTGTCGACAGTTTTATGCATTTCTTTTGTGAAAATAATCTGTAATTGAAATCACTTTTAATTTGAATAACAAATTCATTCACAGAAAACAATTAATGAAAATTTATTTAACTTTAATTAAATGTAATAAAAATTCAGATTATTTTTAAAAAATCATTAAGTTTTCAGAAAAATGTATTTTTTTCTAATATATTGAATAAAAAACAATTGAATTCATAGTAACATAAAAATGAAATTTCAGTATTGATTAAAATGTCAACATTTATATAAAGAAAATCTTGTTATCAATATTTGTTTAGTTGTTTATTCATTGAAAATAATTCAAAATAGGATTTTACTACAAAATATACAAGTACAAATAATATACAGTAAACTGAAAATATTTGCTCAAAGTTTTCATGTTTTAAAAATTCAATGTTTTATTCAATAATTAATTTTTCTCAGAACTCAACAAAAGTTGTTTACAAATAATGAGTTTAATTTCAATCACTTATTATTTTGAGTAACAACTCATGAATTAAATCAAATATTTGTTAAAACATTAAAAAGATTTTAAAATATTTTTATCGTTTCATTGATATATAAATTGAAAATTAATTTTAAAAATATTTATTTATCTCTCAATTGAGTTGATTTGAAGAAAATAATGTAAGAATTATATTATATAAATGCAAATAATATTTATTTTCAATTGGTTTATATCAACTCTAATGTAAATTGTTTGTTGATTTGTAACAACATTTATGATATTAATTCAAAACTAATGACATTTTATATCAATTACTGATCTCTCAGACAATGATCTAACAATAGACTAGAAATTAGACAATTATCTGTCCATCACGTTATGAAGCACTGGTATGTTATTAAAACTTGTAAAATGAACTCAAACTTTAAAATATATACCAATTAATCATTAAATACAATAATTATGTGATTATTATTCAAAACTCTGATTCAATAATAACTTTTTATAATTTGATTGAAAGTATAATTTATACAAAAACTTCATTTTAATAATTATTTATTCCTAATTTAATAGATTCAAAACTGATCATGGAAGTTTTTATAACAAATACAGGATTTATTATCTGCGATTTGCAAATGAAAAACTAATCAAAATCTCAAGTATTGATGAAAATCACAAGATATTAATATTTATTTAGCATTTATTCCAGGTGCATATTTTATACGGGGGTATTTTATATATTTTATGAAGAAAAAGCAATTATATTAGTTTCTCTCATAAGAAGAATTGATCTTTCACACAATTACATTACTTACCATTACTAACCTCAGGGGTATTTGTCCATTTGATCATATTTTTATTATTAAATGGCTTTTATGAAAACCCCCTTAACTTTCACTCTTTTATTGCATAGAGTTTACAATCAATACTAATATCGCAAACGACATAAGAGTTTGACTTTTCATTCAATTTATATTAAAGTCAATAATAATAATAACTTTTGAATTGATTTTCAGACGTGATATGAAAATGAGGGAAAGGATAGGACAGACATTAGAGTGTAATACAATTTTGATGGCACTCTATATGTCAGCAAAACACAGACCAAACCAAACAATATATCTGTTGTTAATAAAACTGTTTCACTGTTTCTATAGAAACACAGTTTAGTTTTACTTAAAAATAATACTAAAAGGGATTTATTACCGCAAAAGTTAGGGACAGTAAAGGTATATAACATATAATCACTTTTGAAACCCTTTCGGACATAATTATAAAAGATTTTGCGGTCGATTGAAGTCATAAATAAATTTTTAGTTTAATAATATCCTGAGCCTATTGTTTGCAATAATAGTTTTGCATTGAATGTATACATAAAAACAAAAAATTAAATCTAATTTCTGATAAAATATATCAAATTTCAGTGAAAAAAATCAATATTTATTTACATTAAAATAAATTGTTATAAAAACCAAAGCTTTGCTTAAATTCTGTACACTTTTATTGAAAACAATTTCTTTCCATCTATTAATCGATTTGACTCTAAATTCAGTGCTATTTTCACTAAAATTTACATTTTATCTCAGACTCAACTCAATTCTCCATTGAATACAATTTGAAGCCAAGAATATCCGTTAGATTAAGGAATATTTGGAGCGAATAATGCATTTCATTGAAAGCTTTTCATTGCATTTAACATAAAAATAATTAAAAAATTTAAGCAATCATTCCGTCTGTCAATTGAGACTTCAGTACACAATACTAACATTTGTATGAATATTAAGAGAGATTTCATTATTGATTCAGACATTGAATGAATCGCAAATCGTCTCAATGTAGTGATGGGTCACTTTTCACTGCAATCTTTATTTATTGGTTTCAATTTCAGTTATAGTTATTCAATGAAAATAATGGATATTTTTATCATTATTTTGATTTATAAACAAACAATTTATAGCAATAGTGATAAATAAGGGGTAAATTGTGTTGTTTTTTCTCAAATCGATCAAAACTCAGGGGATTTTACTTATTCTTGAAAACACAAACACCTTAACTCTCATTAAGCCTTAGGTTTCTCAACATTTGAATCAATTATCAAAATGTTTAACAATTATTCCGTTTTCTATAAAATATTTTATTTTTGACTTAAACTGTAATTCATTTATTGCACTCATATCTCAATCTATGACATCTTACTTAAACCTGTGCTCTACAAGCGATACACTTAAGGGTTAGAGATAGAGAGACACAGATGTCTGGCTAACAGTGCATGGGATCGAAGGGCACAGAGAAATAGATTGGGAGAGAATTACTTACATTAAAGAGTAGTAAATAATTTTTGTGGCCATTAATACCGTTCAAAACATCAGTGGCTTATCTCTAGAGCAGAGCTCAGAGTTAAGTAAAGGAAGTGAAAACTTATGCTCACATTGAAGACTGTCTGCGCTCTAATCTCATCCCTCTTTACCGACAGTTTATATAATCTATAAATTTCACATAAAATATGGTAAAACTTACTTTACTTTTGATAAATAGATGCAAAAGTAAGTGTAAATTATTGATGAAATCTATTGTTCATATGATAGGGAAAGACATTTCCTTCTCATCCAAACTCTTGTTGGAGTAAACTATTGATAACTGAAATACAATCCAAAACATAACTCACTGACTATTTCTGACACAAAATGTCTCCAAGAGTTTGAAAACAAATAAATTGTATATTAAATGAGCCAAAAGTTTGCCATAAAATGAAACAATCGTTTATATATTACACGGATTACAGGATTTAAATATATTTCAAATTAACTCAAACTACTAATGAGTTTCTCACAGATTGTAGGCTTAGCTCTAGTTTTTATGAACCAATTTGTTGTTACAAATGTATTGTTTTTTTGCAAAACACACTCCGAAAGTGAGTTAAAGTCAAATGTTTTTTCATATATACAGTTAAAGTTTATTCAGTTTTACTCTCAATTGAATTGCAAACAAATTATATTATTTATTCATAAAAACATTTCTTTTATTCCTTTCCTTCAAAAGTCAGATAAAAATGTGAAATATTTATTAAATTCATGAAAGGATTCAGACGTAACACTATAGTAGGCCTGGCCTACAATGTGGAGTAGAAATTGCGTAAACTTTTGTTATGGGATTCATTGACAAAAAAAAAGTTTTGTATATTTTTTATACAATTATTGAATAAATGATTAGTTGAGAGAAAAATTAATTTTTTCCCAACACTAAAAAATATTGTGTTTCTTATGCACTCATATGTGCGATAAAGAAATCAATTACTGTTAACGAAATGGTGTTTAGGTTTATGTGATTTTTGTCCAAACACTAGATGTGAGACTCCTATGAATCCAATGTCAGTTAATTATTATGAAGAAGAAAACGATCGAAAGATCTCTCTCTTATAAGTTCACTCTAAATGATAGTGTCGTTTACTGTCTGGCACTGTCTTCATCTGCCGATCCCACACATGAGACACACATACAACTACAGTCTCACACACTATACACTTAAGCTATACTTTTGCTATCAATGCTATCTATTCTACGACTGAATCACTCTATTATATCAGTCATTATTCATAGGCACCGGAATATTCTGTAAGTGTTTGCCAGAAGTGATGAAAACTGGTCGACATTAAAGCCTTAATTACTTAAAACCATTAAACCCTTCATTCAGTAATAAATTTGATGCAAATATTGATATATATTTGAACTGAAAATTGTTTTCAAGTATTTTATTTAATATTTCGTTGAAATGTGAGAATAAAAGCGTAAAAAATGATTGAAATCTTTGCTTCATATCTAATAAAATGTGAAAAGTATTGCAATTTAAAAGTATAAATACCACAGCTTTTGGTCATTTCAAGGGTCTATAAACATAATGACATCAGATTTGAAGCACAATTTCAGTGAAACGTTGTTATAAAACACAATACAATATTAAAGGAAAGGTTTTCAATCGATTCAAACTTTTGGCCACAACTTTCACTGAAAAGATTGTTCACAAGAATGGCATCCAATTGTATGAATAAATTCTTATCACGCGATCCGGGTATAAAAACCCACCAAAAATATATGTTTTACTACAATCGCAGCACACATTGAAAGAAATTTAATTTATTTATAAAAATTGAATTTATTTTTCACTACTTTTATAATAATATAATAAAAATTTCACTTTTTATTGATTTCATTTCAATTTTTTGATAAATTATAAGAAAATATTTTTCTTTAGTTTTTAGTAATAATCAGACGATTCGTAAGTAATGGTAAAAATATTTATAACAATTTCCCAATTATATAACGGATGGGAAAGGGGTTTAACAAAATAACTTTTAAGTGATTTACTTTTTCGTGTAGAAATAGTATGGAGTAAACTATTGGTCCATCATTTTTGTATTACCCCTGAATCTGATCATTAAAATTTCAAAAGAGTTGGAAAATCTCTTTTTAATGATTTTATCAACGAATTGAAGAAATATTTGCAAAAATTGTTTAAATGTTTGATAAGAATCAGTGATTCTGTTATTAAAAATGAATTCAAAAACTCGTCTCTAAATTGATAACACATTTTGCACACAAAAAATTGATTCAATACTTGAACTCAGAATAAATTGAATTAAATATTCTTGAAGTGAAACATGAAATGTTGACTTTTGTAATAAGGATTTGAAATAATCGGGTGAAACGGAAATTAAAAATTTGAAATTTAAATTCTGACTCAAACACTAAGAATATGAACACAAGTCTTGAAATATAAGTTAATAATTGAAGAAATTATTAAAAATCTGACAAAATATTCACAATTTTTGAAACCTTTAAGCTTTAATTGCAATTATTTTATATTTTCATAAATACCCCGATTAGTCAAATGTTACATATAATCCATAAATTAGTTTAAATTACAATTTTATGATGAAATTAAAGTTTTGAATCAATTAAAAGCAAAAATATATTGCTTTTCCAAACATTTTGCCTAAAATTTGGATTAATTTTCTGCATTGTAAATGAGACGGATCAGCAAATTTAGCCTAAATTTAATTAAACTTACCATTAAATTGATTGTCAAAACCAGTGAATGTGAGGAAAGGGTGGATAAAGGTTTGCTTCACTTTGTATTCAAGTATTGATGAACTGGACGTCAATTTAAATAATTTAGTTAAAAGTAATAGTAATTAAATTATATATGAGAAACAAAACTGAAATAACATTCAACTGAAACACAAAAAATGGTTTTCAAATTTAGTTTTTACTTTTGACTTAAACTCAGAAAAACTAATCCTTTTTTCAAATACTTTTTTTCTAAAATAAATTCATTGAAAAGCACTTAATATTAAACTAAATTCTCATTCATTCAAAATAAGTGTCTTTTGAGATGAGAAATGAATGTTTAACTCTTGAAAAAAAATATTTTCTTTCACATCATGTGTTCGTCCACTCAATCAACACAGTGTGTGCAGTATTTCTTTGAGAAGACCCAGAATATATTTGTCGGTTCACTATCTTCTTCACTGAATTAAACTTTTAACTCCATAGCAATTGCACACAAAAAATGATGTGAAACTAAATGCACTCAAAAAATATAATAATTCAGTTGTAGTTCACTCAGTGTTTGCAAAAGATCTACAAATTTTGGTGAAAATGAGTTCAAAAATTAATTTCTTTTGAAAATCGTGAAAATATTTTCAATAAACAGGGCATTAATTCTTATCAAAAGATGTTATCATTTATTATGAGTTCGCAAATAATTAACGGATTAAATGATTAAAAGTTCAATTAATCATAAAATATTCACTAAATTTACGTTTTATTATATTTTCAAAACTGAAATTGCTTTCAAAGAAAAAATATTTGTGATTATTTGATTCAATGTATAAAATGTGATCAAAAACAGCACAAAATTTAAGTTATAATGGCTTTACAGCGCATTTCAAACTAAAGTGCTGTTTCAACCCCAAACTCTCTCTCTCTCTCTCTCTCTCTCTCTCTCTCTCTCTCTCTCTCTGATTTAATTCTCAATTCTTTGGAAATGCATTTAATAATATAGAAAATGGTTGTTGTGTTGGATGTGATGGCTCAAAGAGATCCACCCCATTGTTGCGTGTCTGTGCAGATAACACAGGATAATCCAGACCGGGCTCGGGCTCTAACCGATGTGCAGGAAATACAATAACATGACTTACCATTCAATAGACTGATGGCATGACTCAGACTGTGCTCTATTTTAAGCACTGGTGATAAGCAATGTTTTTAAAGCCTAGAATAAGTGCTTTACTGGTATGGGATAGGATTGGATAGGGTTTACAATCATATCAATAAGCCATAGGTTTTCATTTCATACCATTCCGCCTGAGGTCAAACTCACTCTCAATATATACTGAATATTGAGTTTCAAATAAAAACTTTTTTATCTTAACTTTTTTTACAAAACTTTGTTATGATTTTGATTTTCTTTTGTCAAAGCATTGAAATATTTAATAGAGAGTGCAGTTAAGCGCAGGCATGTCTACAGCACTGTATCATCAAATACAATATAATCAGTATATTCTCTATGAATATGAAAGCATACCATACCTTAGGTATGGAAAGAATGAAAATCCCTTTATTTGTGATGTATTTTATGTTATATAACGTGTTGTTTGATTAAACTTTGATATAATGCAGTCGTATTTCAACATTACATGCCATGCCTTATAGCCATTCCCTCATAACAATCATTTATCAAATGACAATTTTAATGCACAAAACAAAGTGAATTAAAATTAAATAAAAAACAATTCATTCATAGATTACCTCTGTTTTTGCAAATGCTTTTGTCGACAAATGAAAGCAATATTAATATCTAAACAAAAGTTTGATTTTTTGCAGATTTTTGTATTTCATTATGTTTTCAACAAATATTTATCGATTTAATACAAAACACACACAAAAGTCAGACATTTATTGTTAAGTATTTTTCGTTTTAGTGAAAATCTTTAATGCATTGAAAGTATTAATAATTTTAGGTTTTATTGAAATATAATCTAATTATGAAAACATATTATATAATCATTTGAAGACTTTGAAGACATTTGTGAAATTGATTTTCAAATTTAAGCTTTCATTTGATTATAAAAGCAGTTATTATAATGTATTTCTTGTTTTAGTCGTATATATAATAATAATCTTTTGATAAAAAGGCAACAAATTTGAGATACAATGCGTTAGCGTTAGTCACACGTGTAATATCTACTTATAATATACAGACTGTGCAGACATTCATCAAATAGTAAATTATAGACCAGATCTAACAAGTCCTGAATGTAAGCCCTGTTCAGAGATAAATGAATGCAAGCGCTTATAGAGCACTGAATCGACGACTACTTACAACTGAGTGAACAAATAAGCAGTTTTTGGCAAAACCGGCGAAAATGTAATTCTAGGACACAATCCGGCGATTGATTTGATGTACGAAACGTCTGAGCGATTCGTGTTTTAATATCTAATATATGATAACATTATAACGAAATTTCTTTCAGCTCTTAATCATTGCATAAAAATTGACAAAAACTGTGAAGAGAGTCAGTGTTTGAAACATAATAATGACGACAACATTCCCTATCTATTGATAAGTGATTCCAGTATTCATTCAATTCTTGTTTAAAACATGATTTATCTGCCATTCCCTCAAATGGCTCATTCACTTCGCTGTCCATCTCCTCTGATCTGCAAAACCTTTTAGACCGCTTTTCAGGAAGTAGTGGCTGACTGGCCAACGACAGGAAGTCGCAGAAGAGGAACAACTCGTTTGTATTGTTGGCGCATAGTTTGGGGTTTGGGTTTGCGCTCATCTTTTTTATATCAGACCTCAATTCATACTTAATTACACACAAAATCGATTGAACTCTAGCTTTGGATCAAAAAATATAACACAAAATATAATACTATGTGAAATGAAAACAGAGTTTTATTTTTGGGAAATAAAAACTTATTTAATATTTTTGTGAAACACTTCCAGAATTTTAACCCAATTTTAACCCAATTTTCATTTTGAGTCCAAAAACCAATATTTGAAATAAAATTATTTAATATATTATTTGTATTTTTCTCTCACTTTATGTGTTATTCCCGACAAAGAGAAACTGAATTTTGAGAGTTGAGACCAATTTTAAAAACAAAATACTTTTCACATAAAAGGTTTTCAATTATTAAAAATTTAGTGAAATATCAGTCAAATGTTTTCGTGAATGCCATACCATATGAATACAAATGTATTTTAGTGCCAATACTTTCATCTTTTTAAGTGGAATTCCTCTTTTGCCTACCTCTCCAACACTACCAACACTACCAACACTTCAAACATTTGAGAATTATATTTAGTATTTCTCATCACACACTCCAATATGCGTGTGTGCACTGGTATGGCACTGGTATAGCACAGGAATTGTTGCTGGAGTTTACTTTTGGTTTATTATCGGTAACTTTATATCCCGTGCCGTAAACGCAATCAGAATTGTTGTTCAAAGCTTTTGCCAACTTTTTCAGTACTGGATATAATATAAGCAAAATATTTGTATTGAATGTCTGATTGTGTTTTGTGTGTGATCTCGCTTATACACCAGTGTTAGTGCATTACAGGCCTAACAGCCATTACTCCCTTCGGTCATATACGGGAGAGATGTTGGATATATCTGTTGATAACTGCATTGCTTCACTCATAACCACATATTCTTTATATACTTTATATATATTATACCAATAGTGCAGTGCATTGTCTCATATCTGGATTCGTGGCACACATGGAAACCCTATCTGTTAATGTCAGTCTGGTCTCCAATAACCGTTCAGTCAATTCTCATATTCCAAGAGCCACTTCAGGCAAACCCGTAGGGCATCACACCAGCCAACCAGCACAGGCAGTCTATTCCCAAATGCAAGACTCAAAAAATATTTTTACAATAAAAACTTTGCTTTTATTTTCACAAATGTTTTTATATTTAGATTAAAATATTAACACAAAAACTAAATGCAAAACAATTAGAAAAAGTGATTTATTTGTGACAATAATTGGATATATTTTTCACTAAATTAGGGATTAATTGAAAAAAAATCTCATTTTCTCAATGATTTGCAAATCATTTAACACTTAATTGTTTTTATTTTTTGCATTTAATACTTAAATGGTTTATAACTGGAAATGAATTATACAAAACATTAAGTGTTTTTTATTTTAAATATAATTCATATAAAAATCGAAAAGTAATCTTGGTTATTATATAGCCTTGTAAATGATAAACAAATATAACATACATTTGAAATTTAAAACAAAATTATCATTTTATATAATTTTAATTATAAAACATTTCTCGTGAATATAAGTATAACTTTGGAGGGAATGGTAGATAAGTTATAAATTCTATAAATACATTGCAATCTTGTAGACAATAATCTGATATCACTTCCGGTCAAGAGTGCACTAAAGGAAGTGAAGGCAAAGTTATATTTGCATCACTCATATGATGCCACTGTCATCAGTCAACAGCTGTCCGTCCAATAACTACAAAATCATTTCTCATTTTTACTCCTCTTATAGACTGTGAGGATGTTTGAGGGGTTCCAGTGAGGGACAGGTGGTTCACAATTCCAATGTTGAGTCAAGTGGTCTCTCAATATAAAGTCATTTGACATCAAATAAGAGCCATTCGTAGTCTCATTGTAAACAAGAGATCAACAGATATGAGGAAATGAAGGTTTGGCTGAAGAGCAAAGGGGTTTCAATATTTACTCAACGCTTAGAAATAGTAATAATTGTTGACAAAACTGAGTCACGCGTGAGTGAGAGCTCAGGCATAAGGATTGGGTGATTGAGATGTTTTGAATAAATATAACACAAACCCATTTATAAATAATTGGGTTTTTGAGTCAATATTTTAGTCATAAATAAAAAATTAAGTCACAAATGATTGGTCTCTCTGTCTGTCTGTCTGTCTATTTGTCTGTCTGTCCCTTACATTCAATACCCAAAACATTATTACAAATCTAAATGTTGTGCGCCTTTAAAGACACTTCTCTTTCAGACACCTGTGTCTCCACTTATATTCAATTGATTAGTTTGGGTTTACATTCATTCATTAGATTACATAAGAGAGATGGCCAGGGGTGAATCAATAATATAATGTGATTAGGATCAGGCAGATTCAAATTATTTACACTAATAATAAAGAAACCTTTGGATGAAAATAATTAAACCAACAAATAAGTGGGCGCTGAATGAAAGCCCAAACCCCATACCACTTGATAACACCATTGCCGACACAATAAGACTTTATTGTTAATCAGTTACTCGAGTGTTGTTTGCAATGGACGGACAGTTGTCTTAAAATAAGTCTATTTTAGAGAATAATGAAAAGCAAGTGCTGTTCTCATAGAAAAATTGATCCAAAACTAAATGAATTCATTTATTTTAATGGCTTTCAGTCCAACAAAAAAAACTGTTATTAACTCTTATACTCATCTCATGTACTGAATGTCTGCCTTCAGTTTGAAAACACTTTTAATAGAGTTTTGTTTTCGTTTTCAAATGGTTTTGAAATTAAGACAAAAATTAATTCTCTTTTTTAACAAACTTTTGAATCTGTTTTCAAATTTTAGTGATAATAATGATTGTCTGAAACGAAACTCTTGAGGAAAGAGTGAATGAGAATAGCATTGGATGTGAAGTAAGTATACGATGAGCTCTATTATACAATCGGATATCCTTTGGGGACAATGGGTAAGACAATAGACCAGTGCTTAGACAAATCACGTTTCGCCGGATATCGTGAGTCTCCCTGTAGTACAAAAAGCAGTGAATCGACAGAATGACGATCTTTTCATTTATAAGAAGCCTTAACCAGACCTACCAGTGCTCTGAACAGTGCACTGACTATAACGATGAAAAAATAAGGCTCAGTTGAGTGAATCGAACTGTTAGTATGGACTGTACTTGTACAGTGTTTGAGCTTGGTCCACTGATGCTCTCATTCTCTTATGAAGAGCTTGTATCCAATTGTATGTGTTTTTGCACTGAATTGCATGTCTGTGTGCCTCCAACTATGACTCAATGTTTTTCTCAATCACAGGGGACTTGACTTATCATTGCAACAAAAAAGTGTTCAAAAATGGCCAAAATATAATCCAAATGGCCTTTTGTAGCGCTCAATACATATATAAATTGACTGCACTGTTGGCTCTGTTGCCAATGAAGGCACTGTTGAGTTACTTTATAGATCAGTAATGACTTAAATAAAAGGACAGAGTTTTCGATACATTAATCATAAGGACAACAGTTTTCGGTCAATAAATCAAATAATTGACCGAAAATTTGGCCCAAATTTTGGTTTAAAATTCAAGAAATAATTGAAATATTTTTCAAAAATTGTTATTTAATTTTGAAATTTATTTTTAATTCAATGCAATCTATAAATGACTGACCAATGAGTGCCCGAATCCTAACTGACCAATGCTTTCATACATTGTTGCGCTCATAATATACTGATAAACACTTGCCTAACAAATGATAGGCACCGATAGATAGTTGAAGCACTAACAGCATTCGGCCAAATGGCTCTACAACATGACCGGGTGTTTTAGCTCAGGGTCTCTCAGGGGTATTTTGCTTTTAAAATGTTGAAAATCAAAATAAATGACTTTAAACTTTGCGAATGTTATGTCTGTTTGAAATACAATACATATTATTAAGGGATGAACTGATTTGTAGTCAAACAAAGTAATGGCCAAACGATAGGACAAATTATTTGACAAAATCAGAGCATTTGTCGCAAAAATATTTATAATGTATTTTAATTTGTTAACTATTTATGAAATATTAAAATTGTTATTCGTATGGGTTATGGCTTTCATGGCAACAGTTATGCATTCAATAGCCAACCGTCCAATATCTATGTTATGCATGGACTCACTTGTGAGCCACAGTCGGCAGAGAAGCGGCACAATCACGACACAGGACCTACTCTTCCCAAATATCATCGAGTCTTACATTCATGAGCTGTGATCTGCAATAATATAGCGTTTATGAAAAGCCATTAAAGCAAAAGCACTGGTATTTTAGCACTGAATCAGTCCACCGAATGAAATCTCATTAGACGTGAAATTAATTTATGCCAGACTTGATGTACAGCCTGTGCTCTACTGCCTGTGCTATACTGGCCTTGTGTTGAACTTCGACTGAATATAAGATCAAATATACATTATATACACATTATATATATTACAGTTAGTTATAGTGAACTAACATTTGCTAAATGTTTGAATGTTTACTATAGTTTAGTGCCGTTTTGCACAGTTGTGTTCAGTTGTGTTCGGGGAGTGGTTTTAATTGCTTTAACTTTTCTCTATTTCCACACAATTAATGAGCTCTTAGTCATTGTATAGTTTTTATAGATTGTATGCACTTTTGGAGTTTTGATTAAAAATGAATGTGTTTTGTGTTGTCCTTTGTTTTCATAGCAAAACCATTACTGCTTTCGCTTTCATATTCATTATGTTATATGAAAATACATAATAGTATAGGCCTTTGATGTGAGAAAATGTTTTGAATACAAATTCAACGTTTCTCTCGTCCTATCAATCCATTGATGAATATTCGCCGAACCGTTAATTCCTGTTCCCCTGATTTGAACTCAATTTATGATAAGCCACCCTTTGCTCACTAAAAGGTTAAATGAGATAATGATAATTCATTAATACAACTAAATATCTAACTTTGTTGTACAGCACTGGGTATACCCCTAACAAAGTAGAAAACTAAACCCTCTCTCCCTCTCCTCCTCTCCGTTAATAATAATCACCAACACATTGATGAACAGACATAAGCTGTATATGAAGTCCGACTCTAAACACCTGTCCTTTATGTTACATAAATCCAAATATTGACGATAAGCTGTCTTTCAGTTAAGTTAAGTAAAGAGGAGTCTAAATCTCTTAAACCTACCTTTCCATCCATATGAGCGATATGTAGAGCTAATGGACATAACTTATTGTATGCGTGATGTCTGATGTGTTGATGTCTTCACTCAATGATCGTTAGTCTCATTCTCTACTCATTTGACAATAGTTTGCATTTTATTGTTCTCATTGTTGACTACATGTGCTGATGAATACATGCGACAAAAGCTGATCCAAAGTTAACTCAATTTAGTTTTGTATAGCATTGGATCCAATCTAAAGGTTATTCAAAAAAGACTTCTTTTGGTATCGAGTGCTGCAATGCGTCTGCAATTGTTGCTCACAATTGAATTGAAGAGCACTGGGAGGAGGAGAGAGGAAAGGATGAACTGCACAAAACTGAGTGAAAAAGTGGATGGCATTAATGCTTAACTTTTTTCTTCTGAGCGTTTGACACAAAAGACCAAAAATGAGAAAACGAAGCAGTTTTTCATCAAAACATGCCTTTAGTATAACAGAGATTGCCATCAATGCCATCATTGCCACCATTGCCTCCATAGCCTCCGTAGCCTCCATTGCCATCAGCACTGAATACCATTTATTGATGAACATTAAATCTATACAAAGACAACCAGTTTTGCACTTTTACTGCTCTGCTCTTCACAACCAGTTAGCAGTGTTAGTGATGAGAGAGTGTCTGAGAGAGACTCAAATTGATCTCTTTCTCAGAGTATAAGAAGAGATGAGGGGATGAGGGGATGGGTTGCCAACAAATAAATTAAAATATAAGAAAAGTGAGCTAAAAATGCTTCAATTTTTTTCTTAACTGTATTTTCTATTATATTTTTGGTCACAAGTTATCACTTATCGGATGAAAATCCAAACAATCAAATACTGTTTGAGCTTTTAATCAGATCAACGCGTCGTCTATACTAAGAGCACTGTTTGCACAGTCTTTTTGTGTTTGGGTTATTTAATTTAATTTATTATAATATAATATATTCAAAGCAAACAAATTCATATTTAGAGCAAACAATTCAACACTTTCTTCACTTTCTCTTTCTTTTAGATTAAATAAATGTTTTATTAGTCAACCAAATGATAAAAACGGATCAAATTATATGTGAATATTAGGATTTCAAAGATATATCTCTTGTGAACTCATAATAATTGAATCAATGGTGGGGTCATAAGTACACTATCCGACCCTCCCATCCATTGAGCACTTGTGCACTACTGTTGCCCCAAATGTTTTCAATTCAAACAAAGAATTGATTCAAAAGTTTGAGTGAATTTTGATTATTAGTCATAAAAAATATTTAGTTTTTGGCTTTCCTTAGAAATAATAATACATTTAAATCACAATTTTTGTCATCATTTCAATGATATATAACTTTTGAGAATTAAGACCTAATAATAATATATAATATATATTATGAGACCCTTTGAACAAAAAATACTTGAATTTATGTATTTTTCTTATTTTCGTAAATACTTATGAATATTGAGTTCTGACTGATGTTTAATGTGAGTCTAATTTATATATTAATGAATATAATGATGAAAAATGTTCTCAAATTTTAATGAAGAAATATGTTTATGACAATAAGGTGTGAAAGTATATATAAATTTAAGAGGTTTTAAGCAAAATAAGAGTTTATTTAGAATTTGGTTTTGATTTATTGATTGAATGTGTGAGGGGTCAATTAAAATTAATGTTTTTATTCATAACTTATTGTTATATATTTTAAAACTAATTATTGATTTGAGGAAAAGATTGTCGACTTTATGAACGGACATGTATTTCAGTTTGGGTGAAGTGATGGTCCAAATCATTCTCTAAGGAATGGAGAAACATATAAAGACTTGTATAGTGTGTGTAAAGCGCAGATGGATTGCAGGGATTAGTAGGTCGGCGACGATTTGTTGAGGAGAGACCTCTCTGTTGTTGATATGACTAAATAAAACTCTAAAAAGAGTTTTTATCAGTTTTTCCTCTGACAGAGGCTCAGGATTTGCACGTAAGGGGAATGGGATTGAAAACGAGAGAGAGAGAGAGAGAGAGAGAGAGAGAGAG
>JAQGAT010000316.1:0-38224 GCA_034687845.1 Pantelozetes paolii
CTCTCTCTCTCTCTCTCTCTCTCTCTCTCTCTCTCCCTTTCCTCCCCTCTATCAAAGTGTAGTGAGATTTATCAACAGTGATATCATTGACAGGACTTCTGAAGTGTTTGTTTTGTGTTTAAATTTCTGTTTAAAGTCTATTTTCGCACAAATGATATAAATTATCAAAATTTTGAATTTAAAGGTGAAGAGCAAAGCACAGGAAGGACAGGGAGGTTATCTGTTTGCAAATCTAATTAAAGGACTTAAAAATATAATGATTTCTAAAACAAAGTTTTAATGAATGAAAAACTCAAAGAATTCACGGAATGTTTGAAATACTGTATAACGTATTGAATATCACACCTGAAGTACAATATATAAAACAATTGATCAAAACATTTGACAGTCGATGGGGTGACCAACGCGTGTCAACAGATATACAGATATGTCGACTGAGTTGAGTGTTGGCAACAACTTATCGATTGACTGACCCTTCCGTTCATATTTGAAGTACATTGAAGTGTGTTTTGAGTGAAGAATGCATTGAGTGCTCATTCATTACAATTAAGAAGAGGTGAAAAACGATATGATTTTCAAAATAGGTTGTGCCTAATGGCCAGTTCGAAGGGCACAGGAGGTATGAGTAAGTGAGCAAACATTTACCGCATATAAAGTTATAGTAACTATTGTTTATAAACTATTCCTACATATTTGTGTTTGGAGGTGCCAGTGCTCATAGCACAGGTTCGTTCATCATTGATATTTCAGAGAATGTTTTCGCTACACTAGAGGTGCACTACTAGTGCCAGTGCCAGTGCTTTCTGTCAACCGTGAACTTAAAACCAAAAGAGATGTTCGGCTCCAATGCAGAGATGCAGGAATGGTAGGGAAGGAATGGGGGCAATGATGCAGAGGTAGATCTAAAGCAAAGTTCACTTTTACGGAGGACAGAGTGAAGTATTAGTGAAATTGAGAGCACAGACAGACGGAGAGTAAAGGGAAATGGTTTAGAAGTTTAACGATAACAACAACAAAAATAGGGACACGTTTTCATTGCACCCCCTTTTGCACTCGCACTCAATAGTTTACACAAGTATTCAATAAAAAGTATTTTTTACTTAAAATATAAAATAAATTTAAATTATTTTTTGTCCAATAATTGTGAAATATATTGAAAAATCAAATACCAATGAATTGAATGTTAATATCATTACATATATTCAATGATAAAATATGTTTTCATAACAAAAACAAACTCAAAATTTTATAAAGAAATTCTTTGCTCTTATTCTCAAAAAAAGCATTTTATATGAAACGCTATGAGCTATTGGTTATTGCATAATATTATACCAGTGCTCTGGTGTCAAGCATTAATGATGGATGAGTTGGGAGAGGGAAGGGAGAGAACCAAAGCAACAAAAATCGTATATTTTTTGGTAACGAATATTGTATTGCTTTGAGAAATACATCAAAGTTTATAACATTTGACATAAAACTCATAATAATTGAAATGAGATGAAGGGATGGACTGACTGTTGGACTGGACTGTCATTAGTTGAAAAAATTCTTACCATTTCTTATCTTTCACTTCAAATGTTTCAATGCTTTCATTGTATTGATTACAAGATATAAATGTTTACACAAAATCATTGTTCGCTTACCTATGAATGAAAATAAATATTAATTCAATTGTTTTTCAATTTATTAATAATTAAATGAAAAAAATATATTTAAACTAAAAATCAAAGCAATTATTGATTGTATTTACAAATATTTACAAATATATAGTATTTTAGGGGTATTTTCTACACTTTTATCAATAAGTATAACATTATTTAAACGCAAACTAAACCAAAATCAGAGGAAAAACTCATAACTTTTGGCACCGCTATAACCCTTCCGGCCGTAAAACACTTTAATTACTTATGTTATGTGAGATTCAAAGCCTAAACAGCTTTAAAACAATAATAAATAACAGAAACTCTTCTTTAATTGACAAAATGTTTTCAACTAAAAATACGCCCCTTTTTTTGTCCACTTTTACAGAAACGACAAAATTGTTTGTTTGGATCAAAGTTTGCACTTTTTATCAAATAGTTGTTTAATGTCATCAAAAAATAAGATTCAAGAACAAACATCTTGAAAAAAGTTCTATTTATTGACTAATCTTGCTCATTTATTATTATAAGATAACCAAGATCATTATCATCAAAATATAAATAAAAAGACAATATTTTAATGAATAGTTTGTTTCAAATCCATTGAAGTCTTTCATTAATACAATATAAAAGATGAGTTTGAAATGAATGAATAATATTTTGCATAAGTTTTTGAAAGTAAAATGAATTTTCAATGAAATGAGAAATCAGTGAATATTTGTGTGAATTCTGTGAATATAATAACAAAAACATTAATAAATATAATATATTTTTATTTACAGAAAAATGAATTGTTTTTCATTGAAAGCGAAAATAATATAAAAATGAATATTCTTTTACACAAAGAGTTTGCGATCGATTCAAATGAGATAACAATAGACAGGAGAGGAATGACATGATATGAGCCAATTGTGCACTCAATGGGTGTCACTGACAGGTGTAATAAAGGCCAACATTTAATTAATTTTGAAGCATTCATACACTTATTCAAAGGAAAGGTATGTTATTTTGGATGAATAGAGATTAGAGTTTATGAGCCGTTGTTTGCGAAACATTGAAACGAAGGAAAAGATCGCATAATTAGATGTCGGCGCCGATAATGCCATTCCCGTAATGCAACCAAACTATAGAACAAAACCTAATTAATTAAAGACCAGAGTTTGGCAAACGTTTGAAGAACTGAAGGACTCTTGTGGACAGACATTGATAATATGTGATCAACAAATGCATCACAATTTAAGTGATCGCAAAATATCATTAAATTTGTTTTCAATAATAATGCAAACAATTATAACATTTGTTATCATTTTTTGACAAAAATCATCATTTAATTAGTGTTTTGCTGTGAAGAGGCCTAATCTTTAGACTTCAATTAGAGTCTTAAGACAAACCCTTTTCAGGAATAGACAACCAGATGTTGTTCCCCACACACCCTTCCACCCCCTGGTCGGACAGTCTAACACAAAACATCCAAACATTTCTTGGGTTTACTTCAAAACTTTGATTTTGAATGTCTTGAAAATCTGATGACTCTATTCGTAGACATGTTTTTAATTAATTTTTACAATTTTGAGTTTATTTTCATTTTTGTAAATATAATACTTTGAAGTAATGAATGAAAGGACAGTTTAATCACATCTAATATTAAAACAATTTGTTTAGTTTTGAAACTTTTTTGATAATTGAATGAATGGTTAGGCCTGTAATCAAACACTTTATTTATATGTTTGTTGTTTTATATATCAAATGTATTGATTGAAGTCAAAGATTTTTATTGAGCTCATAGTCAATGAACTATTTTTTGCTTGAGTTGTGATTTAAAAGATGACATTTTATAGGGTTTTATAAGTTAGTGGATGTCATAAATAATTATTATCTATGATATCAAGCGTTTTAGAAATTGGTATACATTTTGTAAAAACATTTCAAATTTATAGTTATATTAGTCTTTCATTTCTAAGCATTAAAATTGTTTTTAATTAAACACAAAATGTTTTCTCAGTTACAGTTATCTATGCTTTGATTATATAACTATGTCTTCAAATATGCAAACGTTTGGAAATGGACTGAAGATAAGGTCGGTTTGAATTTCTTTAATAGACTATTACAGGAGTGATAAAGGCTTGCGATCACAACATAAGAAAGGATTCACTTCTGGATGTCTTATATTTTTTGTTGTCTAACATTTCCCTTAATATAATGACTGAACCCAAGCTATAAAGTTAAGCCACTTTAAGCTATCAAAACATAATATTAGCCAATCATACCTTGGGCTCAAACCATCGGCTCTACCATTCCTCTCATACATTGTTCACTAGAGTCGAGCAGGAAGTTTGAGTTACTGCCAAATCAGCAGTTTGTCCCCAATCTTCTCAAATATATATTGTTTGAACAGTTGTGAAACGGATAGAGAGACTACTGTGTTGTCACTTAAACACACTCTTTATTAAATTCATTCCTTGTTGTTATAAAATACCTTAAAATTTCATTTCAAATATAATTAAATCAAAACAAAAGGGAAAATCATTTCAAACACTGTTATTAACTCTAGTTTTTCATCGATTGCCTCAAAAACTAATCAATAAATCATTTGAGAGTTGATCTGAAGTTTAGCTTAAATTCAAAACAATTTTCATTTCAATCAATTGTTTTCACAAAAAATAAAAAAATGCGTAAAATTGAAGATAAAATGCATTTATATTTATATTTGTAATAAAATTCTTAAGATTTCATTCATTTATATTATATTTGAATTATTTGGTGATTCAATACAATATAAATAATAGCAGTCGGATGCGACACCTGCTACCAGTGCTACCTCTGTAACCATAGCACCGGTAGTTTGTAGTCACAATTACTCTGAGGTATTTGATGGCCAACAACTCAAGTGTGGGCTTATGTCGAATGTCTAACAGAGAGTACTATTGCACTGAAGAACAAGTTTTAGTTTATTTGGATGTCGGGCCCAACTAATAGTGATCTTGTCGTCTCTTTCATATACCTTTCCTTTCAGTTTACTGATGCGGGAGAAAGCTATCGACTGTTACTAAGGTAACTGAATGTGTGCCAGAGTGCGAGTGCTGGCTATGCATAGTGTGCCTCTCCTATTGTGCTTCATCTCAGTTAATCAATTCATTCATTTTATAATAAATCTATTGTAAGCTATTGTTAGCTATTCTTTCCATTCAACCCTACCTTTAAGTGAGGCCATCATTGATGCACATTTACATCTGCCTGTGCTCTGACATTACACTTACAATATCTGCATCATTGAAAACCTAACGAATATTTATTCAGTTTATGCTTTAATTATTCAATTTGTTGAGCGCCCGGAGTATTACCTGCGCTTAATTGCATGAAAAGCACATATAAGGCTATAAACACTATATATTATAGCCTTTTGTGACACTCGACTCAATGATTAGGATTACAATCATTTCCAACACATTTATCGTTAAAACACTGCAAACACAGCATCTTTTGCAACGACTATAAACTCAAATGTATTTACAGTATTGTATTATACAATACCTAATATGAGGGCACAGTTATCTCTAAATGTCTGACAGGTGGTGAGGATTGGTATGGATTGTAAATAAACTGAAGACATGAAGACTGAAGACATGCTCTTTTGATTTTTTAGTTTTGTTGAAGTCAGCGTAAAATTGGTGCAAAAGAGCACCAGAAGAAAGATAGTGTGCACTGGAATGACACCATATTTTGTTCTGACTCTTTGTAAGCGTTTGCGAAACAGTTAGGAATGCAATGCAATTATAACACATAAACACAAGACATATATTACATGTCTGGCCGTCTGTAAGAGCTCTGTATTTAACTGAAAGAGCATTTGTGGCAATCATTAAGATTTGGTGCAATGGTCTCAATGGTCTCAAAGGTATTTCTGATCACGTCGTTCATGGCATTCATGGATCAGGTGCTCAAATGCAACGAATAAATTAGGCAACGCTTGTTTGGGGAACTGGCGGTCGTTCCGTCAATATTAGCTCTTCTATACCTGCATTGAATCCGCACTCAATTCAAAGCACGTCCGACACAAACATAAATGAGTTTTGTGTCCTACAGATTGTGACTCACCTTTGGCTATATTGAAGCGCATACCCAAAGGAATTGGATGTAATGGAAAGGCGTTCAGAGTAGAGCACATACACAGAGTATTTTGATTGAACGCATAGTTCGCTTGCACTCTATCTTTCGGATGTGTCGTTAGAGTGACTAACAAACAGACGTAAACTCTATGTCCTATCAATTGACACTTAGATGGGATGCAATGCAGCTGTTATTGAAATCGGAGTAAACTAACGGCACACCAGTGCCTGAACACCATTGCCTGCACTTTAAAATGTTTTGCAAACATTGTATTATATTTCTTCATCTATTGATTGACTGAATGTACACCTGATTCACGTCAGACAACAATATATGCATTGATTTGATAAAACATTTTCTAAACTTAATATTCAATCATTTAATGTGTTATCAAATACTAAAACATTGTTTGTTATAACTGTTTGTTATAATTGTTTTCATTGTTTGAAACCTTTCCTCAAATTCTTGTTTCCATTTACTCTAAAATACATTTAATTTCTCGTCTCTTATGTGAAAATTCTTTACTGTTTTTGTGTCTAAGACTAAGTGAAAGAAGACTTAGTTTTTGCTGATTAGAGATAATTCTTGAGTTTATGACCTCAAATGAATCACTAATTCAAAGCCTATTCTCATTGGTGTGCATCTAGTGATTGCTTGTGTCGCAAATATTCCCTAACCTTTAACTCGGCTCACCTTCACATCTGGTCACCAGATGTGATGGCTCTGTGTCTGCATTGATGATCACATACAACATGTTTGGAGGAATAGTGTGGGAACTCGTCAGGGATTTATGATAGCATTAAAACTCATGAATATTGGATTTCATATTAAATAAAACTCACTTTAAGTTGACTTTAAGCTCAAAATTCTTGAGATTATTGAAGATTTTGTTTAAATTAATTATAAACTTATGATTGATATCAAGTAATTGTGAATTATTTTACATTCAATTCAAATACATTTTGCAAAATGTTATCTCATTTCTGAGTGAAATATAAGTTTTAAATATTGAAGACATTTATTCTTTTCAAGAAACTGATGGAAACATTTTAATAGAATAAACAACCATGGTGATTTTGAAAAATATATGGCTAACTATTCAATTGGCGAAAGCACTGTCACTACTAAACCTATTTTAATATTAATTTATTCTGTATTACTAAACATCAAATAATTAATGAAAAGCTATTGAAACTAATAAAGCAATTGAGACTAAAGAGCGATATTTTTTAGTGACTATAATATAAGATATAATAAAAATGAAATGATTTAATCCAATAGTTATGTTAATAGTAGTGAGCAATAGCACCGGTGTATGAGTCTGTATGTCGTGTGTCTATAAAAGTGAATCATTCGCACAAATATGCGATCATATTATTGCTGTTGATGTGAACAACAGCTTCAGCTCAGTCTCCCCTCGCATCTCATCCCTGAGCCCCGGCATCACTCTCTCATAGCATTCTGATACCTGAGGCGATAAAACTAAATGCATTAATTCTTGTACCACTGCCTGAGCACTGGCTGTGCACTGCCTGTGCAGAAGTAGAGATGTGATGCACTTGAATGCATTATAAGCCATCACTTATTCCCCGCACCGTTTCAAACAATAAGCAGAGATGCAGGCCATGAGTAAATCCCTGGGCTATCAGGTGCTTATTATTACACGTAAAATCTCATTTGCATAGAAAGTGTATGTTTTATGGATCGAAAAGTGAATGAATCGACACATGCTTTGCAATAAAAGTAGTTCAATGTAATGGTCAGACAGAATAGGATTCGTCATTGCTTTGGATTTTCAAGGAATGGTAGTTATGGTAACACATCCTGGCTTTGGCACTGGTATTCAATGCCATATGACGGAGAGCGGCAGCAAAGGCACAGTTAGATTGGGTATCGATAATATAAAAAGTAAAGCATAAAATAGTTTAAGTCAATTCCCCTCAAACTCCCCTCAATGTGTAGTATGCAATACAGTAAGCATGGTGATTTACCAAACGTTAATTAATATAATCATAAACTTATTTTCTCAGAAATTAATGCATAAAAACTAAAATAAATTATTGTTTTCAAAATAATTGATACATTTTTTTTCAATATTCAAACTTTAAATCAAAAAATCTCTAATTGCTATCAAAGAGACAATAGTTATGAACAAAAAGACACACAATTAGTAAAGAAAATGAATTGTATTTTCACTCAAAACTCCTTTTGGTTTTTAAAATTAAATTAATCTTACATTTAATAACACTTTTGTACAGCATATGAGAGAAATTGAAATAACAATAAGAAAAAGCATTGGAAGAGAGGGTCGACACAAATGAAGTAAAGTTACAAACATTAAGAAATAATTTTCAAAACTTAATAAAAAATTCTAAAAATTGTTAAAAACTATTGATTTTTGTGAATAAATTGAATAAAAATGTGAAACCTTTTAGACCTAATCATCATTTGAGTTGTTTATCCTCAAGAATATGACTTAAGAGTTGATGAGTCGATGGTTGGCTTTACTGACACTCATTGGATGATTGGCTCATTCATGAGTCTGTTTAATGTTTTGCCTGATCTGACACTTCATTGAATCGCATATTTGTTGCCAAAATCATTGATAATAAAGAGGCCGTCAATACAACAAACAAACGATGCATTCATTCAACCGATACTTATATAGAGATTGTAAGTCAGCTTAAACTCAATTTCAATGAAATTGAATAAAAGTAAAGAAATATTAATATAATTTGAAATCATTTCATCGATAATAACAAATAAATTGATTTTTAGTGAATCATAATTAAAGTCTATTTCTATTATTAACTCAATATAAAAGTCATTTTCAATTTATTTCAGTCAACAACTGGTCATTGAATTCAATTTCAGTAATCATTGATTTAAATGAATGACAACTCATATTGAAATGAATTGCTTTTCAAACTAAGGTTTGTCTGAATTTTTATCATAATTAGACTGAAAACAGGTTCCCATCTCTGGCATTGGGTTTGGTTAGGCCAGTGATAACCAGACAAAGTCTAACTGGGCTTCACCTGCAGTCAGCAAAACAGGTATTTAACTCCACCTGCTCAAATGAATTCACGAATAGTAATTGTCGTCGTATTTCAGTATTAAATGTGAAACCAATGAAAGACAACATTTTGTTGTTATTAATGTTATGTTATTTTAGTGTTCACTCACTGATAGTGTTTGTAATATAATATGAAATTGAATGAAACCAATGCTTCGGTAACTCACTATCGATCGTCAGATGCAAGAAAAGAAAGATATATTTTCTCATTGATTCCTAACGTCTCAATGGAAAGGCATCCATATATACACACCTTATCGGTATTGGCTCTGACTCTGTCTCTACTT
Source organism: Pantelozetes paolii (assembly GCA_034687845.1). Lineage (NCBI taxonomy): Eukaryota > Metazoa > Arthropoda > Arachnida > Sarcoptiformes > Oribellidae > Pantelozetes > Pantelozetes paolii. The sequence continues at coordinate 9,111 of JAQGAT010000316.1, forward strand.
TATGTGATAGACCAACAGTGCTGTAGAGTAGACACCACTACGAATATCGCCCGAAAGGTCTGTTCAGTATAATAGAGTGTCGGCTCTATTGGTAGTGATATATCAGTACTGAGGGCGAGTGCAGTGGCGTATGAATGATGATCCAGTTTCCGAAGCGGTGCCGACAATTTGTCATTGCTAAAATGAAAACTGTCACCTACTATCTGATGGCACGGCATTGACTACCGTTCCCATTATATAACTGTTCATATAATATATATTGCATTCACTATTGCCTTATATATTATGTTATGATATCTATAGCACAGTATATATGAGGTTAGGACTCAACTAATAATTAATTTAATCACTATTTGTCCCAATTCTGTGACAAAACTGATCTCAAATACAAAATATAATTTATTTGACATTTCTTTGGCTCAAAAAGTCATAGAATTTGTCAATAATTTGTTGATTTGGTATAAAAACTTATTTCAAGTAATGGTTTGCAAAAATCAAATAAAACTTATTTGCGATAAAATCAATGCATTTTTGAAAACAATATTAAAATTCAATAAATTCTTGAATTTTTAATGTTTTGATTAAATATCAATCAAATCTAAAGTTAAGGCTATAAGTGAATAATAAATAATTTATTTTGTTTGCAAATGAGTGGTTCTGTGCTCTCAATGTGTATATGCATTGAAGGACTGAATTTCATTGACATTATATGCGACACAATATTATAACAACTTTTGAAGGGTTTCTCTAATAATAATAATAATAATAATAATAATATCGGATATGAAAAACATTTTAAACTGCAAGCCTTTCCCAGTCATGAAATAAGATGCATCGGTAGTCAGTCATCCAGGAATAGGCCATTTATCTTAATTTATACGCGACTCAGATATCTCTGGTATAGCTCTGGAGAGGGTTTTGCATTGCTTGTGTCAACATTGAGAAAATGAAGCAAAGGTGCAGAACAGACATCACATGCCATCAACTATGGTATGAATATTAGAGTAGGCGCTAAAGGAATGGCAAAATGCAATTCACATATTCTAATCTCGTTATACACTTGAAATATGCTCACAAAATAAGCCGATCCTAAACTGATTTCCATATTTTGTGGTCGGGTTTATCACAAAAACACAATTTATATCAAAATCTATTACAATCTCATTGTTTTTATATGAATTCGTGTTTCGATACCAATAAGTGAATAAAAACTCAAATTTCATTTCATTTCTAGATTTTTGAGAAAATCAAACAAAGTATTCATTCCTCAAATCAAATGAGTTTCTCTGTCATCGATTATAGCAGAAGAGACAAAGAACTACTTCCTCGAGAGTGACAGCAAAGCGCCGATAGCTTTATCATTGGATTTGATAACAGGTATTGAATTGAAAAGAAAGTTATATTTTCTTCAGCTGTTTATCTCATCTCTACTTTTGTGACAAACAATAAATCACTTTATATTCAACTTTTCATTTATTAAATCAAATATTTAATCAAATTTTTAGTTCAATAAAAATAAATTTAAAATTATTTATAAGAAAGTGATTTAAAAGTGAACTCAAATGAGAGATCCGTTTGTAAATTGAATTAAAGAGAAAAATATTGATTTGAAAAAAGTATTTCATTTATGTATTCAATAATAACGCAAATCATAAAAAACTGAAGCCTTAAAGGCCTTAAAGCCAAAGTTGGTAACGATTGGGAGGAAAGGTAAGTGAAAACTTGGCTTAACTTCGGATAAAATAATGGGATTTTATATAATATAAGTTATATAACAGACTCTTATAACTCTTATACTGTATTTGCAATCGGTTGAGCAAACATTGAGTTACGTGAGCCCTGCGCACCGACACTGCACCAACTCTAAGAGCACCCACATCTACATCGAAAATAGGGGATAAGGAGACAAAGCATTGAATGGAAAGGGAAAGGGAGAATAAATGCAGGCAAAGCTGAATGTGCATTAAGTAGAGTTGTGGTGGACGTCATGGGAAACGAGAAGAAAACCTCTGAACTAAGTATTGCTTATAAAAAGCTGTTGTTATTGAATGAGGGAGTAATGGACAGGTGGATGAGTGCAATGATATTAGACTTATATGAGATGACATGACATGAGAGACACATTGTTTTTATTTCAAATGTCTCACTCTGTCATAAATATCACCTCAAGCTATGATGTCATACATGGATGCCAGCCCTCAATGGGAACACACAATGAACTAATCAACGGTTCTATTATGTGCTCTAATATGACATTCCGACCCAAAAACCGCTCAAACATTGAATAAACTATTGGGTAGAGCACAGGTCGATAAAGAAGTTGTGCTGTTTTGCTCAGTTTCTTATGACAAAACGAAAACACATTTGATTCCGATATAACAAAACTAATGGAAAAAGTATTCGCTCGGGGAATGGCATACAGTGTACGCCTTACCCTACATATCATTTTATATATAGCGAAATCAGAGTATTATATGTATAACTCATGTATAATACAGTTCCAGTCAATAGCGCAGTTGGTTTCACAACAAAATCAAATTTTATGTGTATTTTAAATATTGAACTAAATTTTAGGTATATTTGAATACCTTTTCATTTGCATAGTATTGTATTGAAAAACATACCATTCCTCCCATTCCTTAAGGATATATTATTTTACATTAAGAACAGTATGTTTTATACAAAGAAAAGTTGTGTTCACTTAATCGTCAAATCCTTTGCAATAAAGCAAATGATGCACACATTTGGCCAAAGGTTAGACTTCAGGTAAAAGTTTGAGTTTCACTCAATTATTACAAAAACAAAATAATTGTTTATTTGTTGTCAATTATAACACCACTAGTGGTCAACAAAAAAGACTTAAACAACAAATAGATTATAATTTCTTCATTCAATTTGCTGTCAAATAAATTGATTTGAAAACCCAAAGAGCGGAGAAAATGTAAGGAAGAGATGAATATTTGAATTATAAGTTATATTTGAATTTCAGTCATAAATGTAATAAAATTTAAACAAAATTTACATGACTTTAGGAAAAAGTGTATTAAATATAGCGAAAGAATATGTGATTAATAGCATTGAAAACATTGAAAAACATTGAAATATATGAATATTTATCTCTAATTATTGCAATCGTTTTCTTTAACATAAATACATAACTGGGAGACTCTTTTGAACAAAGTTTTTATGCAAAGTATATAAAACTTAATTTTGATCAGCAAAGGGAGAATAAACGGCAAATATATTGCACTGGTATTCATGCAAAGCACAACTTTTCCGGTTCTCATCACAGGACTGATTGATGACGAACTGTCTTGAGTTGACATTCAATAAAATATTATTTTTCCCAAACATTAGTTTATATACATTGATAAACCATAGCCACAAAAACTGAGCCAAAGTATGGCAAACCTACCAATGCTTAAGTCCATAGTTTCAACACTCTATTGACAATTCAATACTAAGTGCTTCAAAAGTAGTCCAACAAATGGACAACAAATATATCGTATAAATAAAAAATTGTTTAAAACTTGCCTGAAATTCATTGAATTATTTTTTCATGCTTTTAAGAAATTGAACACAAAATACAAAGAATTATTAAAAATCAACAAAATTTGAGTGCATTTCACAAAACCTATCACTAAATCACTAAATCATTAAAATATGAAAACATTTGGTCAAAACACAGATTAAATGAATAGTCAGTCCATTATTATAATGTGTTATGAATTGAAGTCAATTGAACTGATATTAGAGTTCCTTTAAATCTGCTTTCAATTCAAAATAAAAGGTAATGAATATAAGAGGCATTGAAAAGGACTCTGAACTTTGGATTTTCTCAAATAACAAAATTAGACTAAAATTCATATCAGTTTTAAACAGTAATTGATTGAAACTAAAGTAAGATTTGTTCAATGTTTCAGTGGTTCAGATGATAATCAAAACAATTTTATTAAATATATTTCTAATCAATAGTTTTATTTTTGAAAATCAATTAAAGTATAGATATTTGTAAAAAAATAATCATTGATTTGATTGAAAGACAAATAAATATAAATGAAATGTAATTTGTATTTGTATTTTGAAACCATTAAAAAATAAAGTAATTCAAAAGATAACAAAAATATCATTGAATAGCATTGAAGTGCAATTGAAAACACCTTTTAATTATGTTTATGTTATTCCCAGTAGTTTTGAATTTGCACTCAAATAATGGCTTTTTATTTTAGGTTTCAATTTGTGTTAAGAAAAAATTTAAAGCCAAAGTGAAAAGTATATGAATTAATGTTTTTTAGACTAAAAATATTTTGTTAAGTGCTTTGAAATGTACTGGATATCACTACGAAAGAGATACTCTACGCCTAAAGTCAGGGGGTTTTCTTTGATTATACAAACGTTGCAAATAATAAGCCTTATGTTTACGAGCGGTCTCTTACTCTTGATGTGCTCTAACTTTATATCTGTTTATATTTTTGCTCAATTGCTTTGAATCGTTGAAATCACTGTTTATATAAGTAAATCGTTCTCCAGGTATGCGAAACATAGTTGAGTCCGGGTTTGACTCATATAACAAATGTAAACAAAAATCAAAGAGTTTATGATTCGCTTCAATAATTTTATATATAAAACAATGTATAAAATAACGATTGAATTCAATCCAACGTTTCATAAAAATCGATATTTTATTTGATATGACTTTTAGTGAAACAAAAGTGAATTGAATATAAGATTTTAATCAAAACAACAAAACTTGGAAAAAGTTTTTTGGTTCAGTTGCTCAGGCTAAAATTACTGCCTCACTCTGTATTCCCCTTTCTATCCTCCTTTTCCTATCTGTCTAACCAACTGAGATATTATTCATCCATTTTCATCGCATTAAACAATTGTTTTATTGATAATTAAATGATAAAACTATTGATAAAACAGTACTTTATTTACATTTACCTTAAAATACACTCAAATATAAACCGATTGTTAATATTTAGAGATAATGTAAACAAATCCCAAAACACATGAATCATATGAAAGTCTTGACCCCTTTTACACATCTTTTGATAATTTGAATAAAAGGTAATTTCGTCTTAAGATAAGTGAAATACAAACACAATATTATAATTAGTGTAATCTTCATAACTGTTAACTTATCAATGCAAACATCCCTGATCAGTGATAACCTTAATACTAAAAGTGCAGAAAACAAACATTGGATTTGAAATAATAATCTGAGATCTGATTGAATATAGTTATCAATCGATACTATAATTAATTTAAATTTATTTAGTTTTCAATGAATTTCTATGAATTGGAAAACAAAAGACATGTTTTTTGATTTCAATCAAAGTATGAAATGACAAATATTTTTCATATATTTTCCTCACAACTGATTTCCGCAACACTTAAACACATGAATAGTTGAGAATATATTTTGTGGACTATTATATAGTGTAGTAATAGATGTGAATAAATAAGTGAATTGATATCACAATCATTTAGGACTTGTTAACAACAGTCAGATTAATTGACACCGGAGTTAAGGCTTGGCAACCATAATATGGTTATCATTTCCGTTTTGTGCAGTATTTGTGAAGTTCGTTAATTTTGTCGTTAAATTTGTGAGCCTTTGCTCAATAAAGATAGACAGCTCTGTACAGCACAGGATGTTTTCAACAAACTCTCACTTAAACTCAGGTTAATTGGGTCTCAATGTATAGACGATATGAATGCTTACAATACTTACAATACTTTTCCTCTTTTATTGTAATTATTATTAAATGTTTTATAGCATTGAGTGAAACATTAAATAAAACTCAATTCAAACTCAAATTGTTTTTATGGTTTCAAATATTTTTGTAATGATTTATAAGAATTGATTTTTTGATGTCTTTGTTTTGAAAATCAATGAATTGACCGCAAAATACCACAAGAAATGATAAAATTGGCGAAAAGTATACACTCGGGGTCTCTTGTAAATAATTTGTTATCAAACATTTAGCGTCAAAGGAGCGGCTGTTAGGCTAAACTTCAAGCCCTGATTCATACAATGGTCACTACTTTACTACTAAAAAATTAATGTTCACATCGTTAAGAAAAATCGCATAACAACTGAGGCTATGTTCCGATCCTCTGAGGACTCATTTGAGTTGAACGGATCAGACAATGACAAGACAATAGTGAATGAATCTAACGTTCAAATGGACATAACTGTGCTCTAAACTAAATACACTTCAGTTTTGTATGTGGAGACCAAACGATAGAAAGTGTTAGGAATCAGACATTTAAAGCAATGAAGACATTGTTGTCAGAAGTAATCAAAAGTAGTGAAAGCACTGATACCTGAAAAGCTCAGCCAATTTCCTGTCACAAAGCATTTGTAGATCTTTTCATTTCCTGTTCATTATTGGCAAACGACACCTCAATCCTCCTTCAGATCACAAAAATGGAAGTGCTTTACACTACAGACAAAGGCTGAGTAAGAAAAGCCTACAAATGCTTGTGTGCCTCACAATCCACCCAACCCTCCATCAGATGTCTTCTCTCATAACTTATTGTTCACACAATGTCTGACTTAGATATAGATTAATAAAGTTCTGTTAATAAGCTTTTTGTCAACCATTTAAAAGTCATTTCCTAATTGTGTTAATACAAGTGCTCTTTCACTCATCTCTCATATGAAAAGACCTGAAAAAGCATTGAAATTGAATATAAAATAAAGAAAATGAACGCAAATATAAAGAAAGTGTTCACAAGTGCTCACATATGGCACTCATTAATTATTAGCAAAAACAAAATGCACAGGATGTCCCATCGCACTCGTATCGAAAAGATCAAGGTCTGATGGGTATGAGATGTGGGAGTAGAGGCAATGCTATGCACTCACCGATTCCAGGTCTCATATCTTGGGGTCTGTGCCATATAGATGGCCACAAATCAATGTTATAGTCATACCACTGCTATTTCCAACTAAATTTGCAAACATCCAGAGTGAGAGTGTCGGTGCCTGTACTGCATTGGGTGCCGAACACAACCAGTGCCAGACTCTTAGGTGAATAAATGACCCAAACATTCATTTAGAAAAAGTGTCTGACTTTTAGTTTTAATGATGTTTTTGAGAAAAATGTGTTTTAAGTTTAGCTTTATTTCACTAAAAGGTATGCGTTTTGTAAACAAATTTAGGAATAAAGAAATGCAAAGGAAAGGGAGGAAAGGGAGCGAAGAAAGACAAGAGAGCAGTCGTATTGAGTAAAAGTTATTTATAAGATTGAATGACATTGAGCTGATATTAAACCAAATAATATATGATTAAAGCAAATGTTGGAAATGTCAACATCAGTGCTCAACACCAGTGCTCAACACCAGAGCTGAGCAAAGGTTGACAAACCAGAGTCACCTGGACTTGAAGGCAACCCAACGGACAAAACTCAAACTCATTGTGAACTCATTTTCTCCGGTATTTGTAGTTTAAGTTAAATAAAACATTAAAAGGTATGGTTTGGATGGTATGGTGTGGTATGGCATGGGATGTATAGATTGTTTAACGAATAGATGGATATATTGAATAACAAGAGTAATGGAAAGGGGGGTCAATGGTGTAGATATAGGTACAGAAGCAGTGGGTTTAGTAACGAAGCTTTCATTCGTATAAATGCAAGAGATTTTGGATAATAATGTCTGAACAGGTCTGTAATGGAAAGACCGTTACCAGCACTGGTAGGTCTGTTGGGGGCAGACAGACTCACACGTTGTGAGTCTATTGTGTTATTATAGCACTGCTATTGTCCCCCACACTATTGTACTCAAGTAGTACTGAGTTGTATGAGCCCCACCTGGTCTGGCACGTGTCGCACCGCTTGAAAAGGTGACCGACAGCACCGGCACACGACAGCCCTGATTCACCTTTTGCGCCATTGCCTGAACACCTATTGTATTAAAGGCTCAGTCACTCCAAAAAGGGATCCCTTTATTGAATATACTGTACAACTGTCCCAAAGAGAGTACAACTTATTAAAAATGTCACTGAATTTCCCGGTTCTCTAAATGGTCCCATACTAACCACAGGGTGCTATATGACTGTGCTCTATGCTATGCGTGTGCTCTATGCCTGTGCGGGGATCTTAAAAAGTGATGTGATGTATACCGAACCCAACCCCAGCTGTTATTCAGAGCTAAATCAAAGCCATCGAAGAGAGTATTAATATTAGAAATAAGGTTCAGTCGAGTCGTTGGTCCGTATGTTTGGCACTACATCTGCATCACTCATAAAAATCTAACTCTCTTTTCTCTTTCTCTATACCAGGATGGCCAGGGATGCCCTGTTCCCACAAACAGAGCCGAAAGTCAAATATAAATCATTAAAGTTTTTAATGTTTTACTCAGAGTATAAAAAATTTTATCTTAACTTTAATTATAACAGATATTTATATCCCTTATCTCTACATCTCATACCCCTTAAGGTTGTATTTTCATTATTTACATATTCAATGTCAATTCAAAAATATTTAAATAATTGAATAATTCTTTATTCAATGGTTTTATTGAATGAAAAACAATATAAAAGTGAAATAAATTTCAGTATTTTTTTGAACTGAAAGTTGTTTTGAAATGAATTAAAACTCGTTAACAATAAAAACAAATGATTTGTTTGTTTGTGGAGATAATGATCACATCAGAGGTCTGGATGTAATCATTGCTACTTTACGTAGGAATGACTTTCCATATATTGGGATCACTCAGACATCAAACATCACCTCAAAAGCAAATATAAGACATTTTTGTTTATTTTTGATCCAATTTAACTCAAATCCAATTACTATACCATACATACCATACCCAACCATATGGTCGTAAAGTCAGAGCGAAATCTAAATAAAATTTCTTTGACTTGAAATGAGTGCTAAATGTCTTCAATGTATTCAATGTTTTCAATATATAAATACATTTTTTAATAATTAGAGGAATGGATGGAAAGGTATTGAGGTTTTGGCAAAATTAAAACAGACTTTTAACTCAACTCCTAATCAGAAACAGAAACAAAGAAATGACTGTTTGTTTGCTTTTGAAGATTCGCCGCTTGTGAGCAACAAATATAAACCAGGTGCTGATCACTGTCCAATCAATGTGCCAGTGCAGTGCCAACATCGCACCGATGTCTTTGATCATAGTTTAGAGATGGTATGTATGACTGCAAAAAGCTGGCGATTCAGTGGACCGGATGTCAAAGCACTGGTAGAACAGAAAAGAGGCAAACATTCTCTAAATTTTGTGTCTTTTGGACGACTGACTCAAATACACACCTTCTCTAAGAATCAGAAGAAGTTATCAGTAGTAGTGATATGTAAAGTCAAGAGCCTCGGTATGTGTGCATAGCATTGATTAGGACGGGCTGTTGAGGGCTGTTGTGAGGCTGTCATTGCATTTTTAACACAACCTTAACGACCCTTTGCCGGTCATCTGGACTTTGTCAACTCAACTACCAGTGCTCTGTTTTGTACCTCAAGAATAGCCTCTCGTCGTAGCCTTCAATAAGTTTACAAAACCTTTCACTAAATATTAGATTAAAAATCAATTTTCTTAAGTCTTGTCTCAAGTTTTCACTACTTTTCACAATAATTAACAAAATATTAAAACTTTTAATTACTTTTGAAAAGTTATTGACTTTTTTAGTATTGATTTCAATTATATCTAATCATTGAAGACGTGATTAAAGACGTGAAACATATAAACAAAAGTTTTTATAACAATAATTATAACATAAAGTCATTTACATAGAGTTAATGACATTAATTGTGAATTACATTAACTTTTTATGCAATTCTTGCCATAACTTTGAAAAATGTATTGAAAGGCAGAAAAAGGCATAAAAAGCCAAAAGAAGACAAAAGAAGACATAAGAAGACAATGACTCGGCTTTTGAGTGAAATAACACCAAAAGTAAGGATAAGTTAATCTATTTTTAGCCTATATTTTGAACGCTTTTTACGTTTCGTTAAGTTATATATAAACTAAAGATTTGCTATCATTTCGTACACAGAATGAGAGCAAAGGTAAGTGTTTTTGCATTAATTCAATACACAGTTAAGTAAAACAAATCAATGATTGCTTTGATTTATAAAATAAAAGTTATAATAAGTAAAGAGAGGACAAACCGTTTTTGCGTCTGGGGTTGGCCTGTTTCCTACGCTTACACCTGAGTCCGATGTCTGCCATGAAAGCCATGCTCTCATAGCTCTCATTCTCAACCATTGATTAACACAAGAATCGTATGCAAGGAATGGATGGATAGATAGAGAGACACAAAACAGCGATACAGACGTAGACAACGATAGACAGCAATAGAGGGCATACACTGACAGACACTCATCAAACCATTCCTTGCGATACACAATACGTTCTCCACTGAGAGGCGGAGTCTAACGATCCGTTCAACCAATAAAAGCACTCATTATATAACCAAACCATTTCTCAGAGACATCTCTCTTCACAAACACTCGACACTCGTTCCCAAACTTTTATCCCAATTATTACTATATTAATACTGTATGTGGATTCATGTGTTGTATAATTGATCATGTTCATATTTGTTCATATTTATTATACACTACATTCAACAATGATTGCAGTTTTATAATATACAGAGTATTGTAGTTCAAGTGTTGACTAATTTTGTTTTTGTTACCTTGATACAACAACACTTAATTAATAATATCCATATTTTGAATTGTTTAGTACACTGGTCAATTTATAAACTTTTAATGTTGAACTAAATTTATTCACCATTTGATAGCACCAAGGTGTTCAGACAGCTGAATTCTATTGGATTCATTATAAATGATCCGGAAACAAATTTAGTATCAATTTATTTATATTTACAATAATTTATATAAAATATATGTTAAACTCAATTGAGAGTCAAGTTATGAATATTTACTTAATTATTATAAAAACAAAATTTTCGTTAAACATAGTAATTGTCTTTATGTGCAAACAGTATGGATAGAGGCCTGGATGTTACACCTGGTGCTCATCCAATGATAACATCAATAAATACTAATTATATTTTATCAAGCTATCATTTGCTTGTCTTTTCGTTTCCCGTTTCAGTCAATTATTACAAAACTAATGAAAGTTTACGTATTTCTACACAATATTAGTGTATATTCACTGCAATTCCTAAACACAGGCGTAAAGACATGTTTCCTGTCTTTCAATTACTTTAAATAAATTAGGTATTCATTGGTTCACACAATTCATACAATTCATACAATTGACTCAATTGTCCGAATAAAACACAATTTACTGTTATATGACTTAAACTAATGGTTATTATTGTTATTATTATTTAATTTAACTTTTGTTTAGTTTTTATTCATTAATTCAATTAATTTTAATTTCTGTTCAGTTTATTAGCTTTAAGTGAAATTGAATGACAAAAATAGGTTTACTTTTCATAAATTATTTTCAAAATTAGTTTTTTTCAGGTTTTCCTATAAATCACTTAAAAAGTATATATTTTTAAAATTTAATCAATGAATTGCAATAACTTTGAAATATTTTGTTTACAATATATTGAAAACATTTTATCGCTTCCCTTAAATGTGAATAAATTTACATTTTGTGAGTGTTTTTCAATTGATTTTAATTCTATTGAAATATAATATTAAATATTAATATCAGTTAAACCTTTCAATGCTTTTGAAAATATCAGACAATACTACTGTGATTATTCATTCATTGCCAATGAATTGATAGTAAATACCATAAAATCAAAATCATTGATAACTCAGACAAAAAATATTAATACAAAGTATTCTTGAATTTAATTGACCTTTTATTTGACAGCACTTGTAGTCTATAACTAAATTTGATTACAAAACCAAATCAATAACTTTTATCAATAGTTATTGTATTTGAAATGTAAACTCAAATGAATTATTGATTTGTTTTCAACTTTTATTCAATTCTAATACAATTTATAATACAATTAATTGATCCCTGAATTGATTGGTAATGAGAGTCAACCCCTTATAGTAAACAATGATTTAATGATATTTTGAGATTTGATTTCAATGTTTAAATAAAATCTTTAAAAATGTTTTGAACACAAAATTATTTACAAATTAATTACAAATAATATAAAAATTAATTCAAAATCAATGAAATAATGATAAATTGAAAGCGTTTTATAAATATTATAAAATTGTGACAAATATTGACTGAAATGACTCTAAGCTGTGATTATTTGGTATTTAATGAATGAATGAATAATTGATTTCAATCACAGACTAATAAAACTCAGAAATGATAGCAAAGTATAAAAAATAGTTTAGTTTTCACTAAAAGCTTAAAAATTATGTGATTTTTGTTTCAGTCATCGGTTGCCCGGAAGCAGACATTTGAGTCATTTGGGAGTCTTTGATAGCGTCCTCATAACTGGGCGGCGGATCGTTATTCATGGAGTCTATAAGTATGGACTCATACGGAGGCAAATGGTTTGTCGTTTGGTTTTCATTCAGTCCTAGATTTGCGACATTTCTTCGGTTAAGACCTGATCCACGGTTTGAGTCGCTTTGATGTCGACGTCGGTTACGATTAGATACAGTGTTTTGTGCGTTTCTGTTGACTATGTCTTGCTTTCGGCAGATGTTGTGCCAAATGAGAGCACAACAACACAATAGACTAAAACACGCCATCAGAAGACCAGCCGCCGTCGGGATCATCAATGCAGTGGTCGACGGCTTTCGCACACTCTTTAGATCTGATAATAAACAATGAGTTAATGAAAAACAAATCAATCAATCAATTAATCATTGGATCCATTGATGGCAGACCTGAGACACAGATTCGTTGGCTTTTGTCAAAAACAAAGCCTGAATTACATTCACAACGACTTGAATACGGACTTTGATTGCAATGAGAGTTCTTATCGAAGTAAAGACATTCCTCGGGATGTGAACAGCGATCGGCCACTCGTTTGGGGGAAAGGCATGTGTGAGGACCCACTTCTATCGGGAAATCCTTTTTGCACCGACAGATGTTATCGGAGTCACAGTATATGTGGGAACTGATTGGCAGACAAACCCCGAGAAGACTACATGGCTTACCGATATGGCACTCGACTGCGGGCACAGGTAGGGGACAGACAGACAGTGAATCATATGATTTAAATATCTAATTGTCATTCAAACAAACCTTTGATAAAAATGATTGAAATTACGGCCAAAAGGGTTAAAAACATAATATATTTTAAATATAAATAAAATCTTAAAATAAATTCATTTATAAATTGATTTAAATATAAGACAAAAGTCACTCAAAAAGTAAATAATAATTAAATGTTTGAATCAATAATCATATCAATAGTCATATCAATAGTCATATCAATAGTCATATCAATAGTCATATCAATGGACAGAGAGTTCACTCTTTTCTACGCTTTTTGTCTCAATTTGTGGTCAAAACAACACTCAATACAAAATACGTCTCTTTATTGTCATCACTATTACCAGTGCTCTCTACCAGTGCTCTCTACCAGTGCTTAACATTGCAGACATGCAAACATTGCATATAATTTTTATTTTAAATGTATTTTTCACATAAAAAATATGAATTTTATTGAAATCATGTATTTATTACTTCATTACAGCACTAGTTGTGACACAACTTGTGAGTCATATAATGCGGAAAATTATAGAGAAATAGCATTGAATTGAATGCAAACCCAAACCTAAACTCAATCCCAAACCCAATGCCAATCCCAATCCCAATCCCAAACCCAATGCCATAAAAATAAATAAAACTTTTTTGTTTGCATTCATTCATTGCTTAACAAAATGTTTTGAACACTATTTTAGCACTTATTTGAGAATTACTTGTTTTCAATGCAATTAATAATTACATTCAAAATGAATGACAATTTTAATCCATTTTTCAGTATTACTAATGAATTCATAATAAGTATAGTATTGTTAATCATTATCTCTCTATTAATCCACATTCTGAGCTCACCTTTTGTGTAACCTTGGTCAAGCATATATCAATAAAATTATGAAAGTTTTATAATCTGTGAGAATTAGCAACAAAATGATAAATTGTTTTGTAATTCCCAGTCATTTAAATCAAAAATCATTAAATTAGAGTTTTATTAAAAGAAATGAATGACCATGATCATTTTGTAATTTTCAATTCCACTATATTCCAAACATTCTGCAAAAATATATATATAATCAATTTTAATCCCTGATTCCATAACTAAAGATTATCACCATGATTAATTTTGTTAATCAATTTTTAATAAAATAATGTTGCTAGAATTATTAAGTTAGTTAGAACCTGGGTAGAACCTGTTTGTTCCAGAGTTTAACACCAAGTATAACTTAATCAATGATTAATAGGACATTGCTTATATTGGGCACAGAATGCAGTATTGCTTTAATATTAAATCATTGAAACCATTATTAATATTTTAGTCGATTTTGTGATTCATTTGTTTTCATTGAATGCCTTTTCATATGATTTGACTTTTAATGTGATAATTCACTGATAAATTCATAATCCCTTCACAGTATCTGTTGAACACCTCTTCAGAGGAATAATCACTTCTTTGTAACAAATTTTATTGATTTGAAAGAAAATCTAATAAATTATAACAAATTGTCATCAAATGATCAAATGATCAAAGAATCCGATTATTTAGACATTTATTTATAAATTATAACTTTATTTACAAATTAAATGATAATTAAAATGTTATTTAAATGTTTAGTGTATTTAACGCTTTAAACACTGTTTGCGATATAAGACTTAAATAAATAAGAAATCAATGTTTACTTAATTTTCTTGTTCTTTGATTCAGAGGTTGTTTTCATTTGATTTAGTTTTCGGTTGTTTAGGATTTTCATTGATATCTTGTGAAACTCAAAAGCCGTACAAATGACTGCAGACAACAGGTATGTGATTCTCAATGTCTGAATGAATGTATGACGATATGAGTCCATTGGTGTCATCTCTTCCGTCGGCGGAGATAAATGGTGTTCAACGCCGAAGAATAAAAGACATCTGAAGAGCTCAAAACGGAGCGCATATTCCCTGAGATTATAATAATTCAGAGATTAATGCAATGTTTTATAGATTTTCCTTTCATTTACTTATTCTCGAGAAGAAATCCGATGGAAGTGATTGACACTAAGAGTCCTATTATGCAAAACATTACTGTTATTTGATTTAAATAATAGTGTCTTTGAGTCAAATCGTGATAAAACCCCAAAACGATAGCGAAGTGCCAAACAGTGTATATCTTCTGCAGGATATGGATCTGTGGGTTCCAATAGGTCACCGGCTGTTCAATCTTAGTATTGAATTGCATTTAGTTTAACATCAATTCAATTTTAAAGTGTCTTACCAGAGGTATGTCGTCTAAGTATCCAAGTCTAGGTTTGCCGGGTGCCCACCCTGGCCCTTTGAATGGGATCAGTAGCTTATTCTTCCATTCTTTTGTGTCATACATAGACTTAAACATAACCATCCAATGGTGGAGTTGAAGATAGAATGGGTTATAGCTTTGAACAGGTTTTACCAAACCGTAAACTACCGGTTCATTTGGGTCTTCAGGTTCAAAGGTGCCTAACATTCGGTCCCATATTATAAATATCCCGGAATAGTTTTTGTCCACATATTTCCTATTTCTGGCTATAAATACAAAAACAAGTAATGAATGAATCATTTAATTACTCGTGAGATGAATGCAAACTATGAGCCCATTGTGAGCACATATACCCATACCGTGATGCACGCGATGATGACTGGGAGAGTTAAGAACTAACTCAAGAGGACCTAACGTTGATATAACCTCTGTGTGCAACCAAAGCATATAGAGTTCACCCAATTGTAAGTGCGCTAAAAATATTTGTGGAGGTATTCCCGTCAACGCCAGCGGAACGTACGTTATCTGTATTACAAAATACACTTTCAATCACAACAATCCGATTAATGTACGCAAAACAATACCAACCCATGCAGTGAAAGGTTGGAGCACAGCCTGTCTAAGCCCAGCAATCAACGTGAAGTCTTCAGCCGAGTGATGAGCCTGATGAATGGCCCAGATGAAATTCACTTCTGTTTTAAGTTATTTCAAAAAATGAGTAATTCATCAAAAAATCATATTTCAAATCAATTTTCATCTCTTATTTCGTCTTTTATTATCTCATCACTGCTTTCATAACTAAATTATAACTGTATATCAAAATTGATTTTTTTCTAATCAATACATAAATACTCTAAAAAATACCCTTAAATGCTATGAAAGAGGAAATAATTTACAAAAATGAAAACACAAACCGTGTGCGAGTCTATGAGCCCAATAGAATCCCCAGTCAATGAAGAAGAGACAAAACCACCAAGTCCATAGTGAATCCCAGGGAAGGGTTGTTAACCGGAAGTTATCAAACACAAAACAATAGACAACGACTTCAAAGCTCCTCAAATTCAGTCTGAAATTTAATTTTAAAATATTTTCATAAAACAATCAAAAGAAGGCTTTCTTTGCATTCAATACACAATCAAAATAAATGGTTTGAAAACATTGTAAACTCTGTTCAATGTATTTGAAATTGAATTTTGAAATAATCTTATGTTTGAAATAAAATAATTTTATTTATGTTTTAGAAAGTAATGAAAACAATGACTAAATTCAAGCAATAATTTTCAAATAGAAATTGATTTTCAAAAGTAATTATTCATTGGTTTTAAATAATTATTGATTTTATCTTCTGTATAATATGTTAATGTTACAATGACCATGTTAGTTTTATATTAACATTACAAAGTTGAATGTTCTCTCACCTATTCTCAAATTATTTATTTCCAATTGTTATCTGAATTAATGTTTTTATGCATTATTTTTGTTATGATTTGAATTAATTGAAACTTCTTTTAACACTTCACTCATAACGGCATAAATTGAATTGAAAATAGATTTAAATAAATTTGATATCTTTTCAAAACACTGTGTTGAGAGCACTGACCCTAACACCTGTCATGTGTTGTTTGAATGATTTAATTTTGATTTTATTTATTTAGAAATATCTTGAAGTGATATAAAGTGATCCAGTATTCAGTGTTCAGCATTCATAAGAGTGACCGACTTTTGGTCTCTCTTCTCATATATTGTATATATCTTTAGGTCATTAGACTAAACAGAACTCGATTTCAGAGTTGTTTTCAATGCCGTTATGTTATGTATAAATATCTTTCAATCAAATCATATCTAATGTTATCTCAAAAGTGAAACAAATTGTTTCCGAAATTCAAAACCACTAAAAAATAGATCTTTTGTATTGTTTTGCAACAATTGTTTAATAATTGTATTTGTTTTGCATTAAATCAATAAAATATCAAATTTTAGAAAAATCATTGTTTTTACAAAAGATTTGGTTTTTCTGCTGAAAATTTGATTTCTAGTGGCAGAGAGTTTGGTCAGTCATGTCAGTCAACTTTTTGTGGGCCAACTTAGGTAACAGAGCCAACAGAGCCAAAGGCAATGTATATGCAATGCAATACTTTAAGGAAGTGAGAGCTAAACTCAGTTTCAATTTTGTTGAATAAAAATGGTTTTTATTTTCTATAAATATCTGAATTAACTTTTCTTCAGGTTTTTTGAATCAATTATTTAATGAATAAAAAATTCAAAAAGAGTTTCATTTTATGTTTACAACAATTTGTTAATTAGTAAAAACAAAATAAATTTCCATTAATAAAGAAATTTCACAAATATTTTGTTTAAGTGAAAACTTTGGGTCAAAGTTTGCTTGAATATATAATTATTGTACAAAAATAGATTCAAATATGGTTTTGTATTATTCATTGAAAAAGCAATGAATTTTCAAATAAAGAGATAATTTTTTTAAATTTATGAAAATCTTTTGAAAAACAATTTTTTTAAACCTTTAATTCAAATGACAATCAGTTCTCAAAATATAGTATTTTATTTATACATTGCTTTTAACTCAAATTCAATACCCCTTAAAATCTAACAATAATTCAAACCATAACAGAGAGTTATTATTATTTATTCACTTAGAGCACAGGTAGGTGCAGTAATTTGATGCTTTTAAAGTCAATCTAAAAGAGTGCTTGAAATATGAAAGGTTTAATATAAAAACGCTCTTATAATGTCCCAGATCTTCATTTGCAAAAATGATCCTACTATCGTTTATTTTAAACTTTACGGAAAAGAAATGTGAAAACTTCGAAAAACCCCACAACCCCTAACCCTGGGCACAATAAATGTCCAAATATTTTATTATACAGTTGTGAACCAATTAGTAACTGAATTGAGGGGTAATTTGTATTTTAAATGTATTTTAAGACTTAACTGTAATTTCATAAAATGACCTAAAATTATAAAATTATAAGTTATTAATGCTTTTATAAATTATTTTTTAATTTTAAACACTTTATTATTATTTTGTATAAAAAGTAATTTATTTTTAATTTCTTATAATTCATTGAAATATTATTTTCTATTATTGTTTCAAATAATAGATATTTTTGTGAATTAGTATTAAATCAATAAAAATATTATTAAGAAATGTTTCTTTACATTAGTTTTGGATCAATCAATAAATGAAATAATTTTTTCTATCCATAAAAACACTTTTGCATGAATTGTGTGTTAAATGCAAAGCAAATGATTAATTGCTTTTATTTCACATTTATTTCTCATTTATTTTATGAACACTTTATTTGTATTGTTCAACACTTTTATGACTATTTCCTATTACAGTATTAAGTTATAATTGAATATGAAATGAATTGATTGAATACCTGAGACATTCTTGGAAGACTCCCTGTCCAAGGGATGCAATTGAATCATTGATCCTGAGTATTGATTTGCCTTTAAGTAATCTAACGCCGTTCTCAACGATGGCTAGGCTTACGAAGATTGGAAACATCTGTTTGAATAGAGAAACAATCGATTCAATACTCAAATCAATAATTATTCCTCTTTTGACTCAATACTGAAATCATATTTGAATTTCAGATAAGGTTTTTATCAATTCGTGTCTTAAATCACTTTTTGAACAAATTGTTTCACTTTTTGTTTTAAATTATAATAATTTCAATAAAACTACAAAATAATTGAAAATATTTGTTGAAAGCAATTGATTTCATACCTCTTCTACATATCGGGGAACAACTTTGATGTCCGGATACATACACTCCGACGGAAGCACTAAATAAAATATTTTTCTGCATTTATCCAGAATATATAAAATTGTTTGAATGGTTTGTATAAGGATTTGATCTAACATTTCCACAAAATCATCACAAAAATGAAAAACACAATTGAAATCTCTCTTCACTTCAACTCTTTTGAACTTTATTTCCACATTTTTGGCACATATTATGCATTGAATACTAGTTATAACTTAATATCATATTTGAGGCTCAGTTACCTCTTGCGCGCAATTCCCTTCAAACGAGACTAAAATAAGCTTTTTATGAATGGACTCATAAGTATTGCATACTTTGGTCAACGATTATATGATATCCAACCAAATCCATGAACAGCTCGTGACGTGATTTGCCCTCAATTTGAGCCAAACTTTGGGCAAAAGAGGACCAAAGCTATGGATTGGATATAAAAAGATATCATAATATTATTCAAGACTTATATTACTTTAGTTTTACTTCAAAATTGCAAATATTTGGGACAAACTCTTACTCAACGTTTCATTTCTTTCATTATTGTCTCAAATGGTTTTGTGCCGAAACTATGGACACAATAGAGGAATATGTGAAGAGTTTGGGTTATCTTTTTTATGCTGTCAGCCCTAAAGACTCGACGTTTAAAGACGTGGATTCAGTGCCCGATTATATCACAAAAGTTATCCCGTATTTTGTAATCCTTATAGTCATCGAACAAATCATAGCCTTTTTAAAAGGCTTTCCTATGATTAGAGTAAATGATGCAATCGTTTCGCTATCTCAAGGGGTTTTCATGGAATTGTCCAAGTACAGTAATGATAACTTTTTATTACTTCATATCAAACATAACATTATATTTGATGAAACCTTTAGAGCACTTTTCAAAGGAATGGCTTTAATGTACTACATCTATATCTATCAACATTGGAGGATAGTTACTCTTCAATGGAACAGCACAAGTACCTGGGTCATCACCTTGATAACTGTTGATTTCGGGTTTTACTGGATCCACAGGTGGTCTCACGGTATTTACAAATTTGTTATATAAGTATTGATTATTAAAAATGTAAAACATTTTTGTTTTTATTTTATTTTATATAAAATATTGTTTAAAAATTTAGAGAAAAATACTTCAATGTTTTAAATATTTATTACATTTTCACTCACTTTTAAGGACAAACTGTTTCTAATGATTATAACTATTTTAAAGCATCAATCAAATGATCATGGTCATTAATAATTAATTTAAGTAAATTATTCATAATAGAAGTGAATATATTCTGGGCCGCACATCAGGTGCATCACAGTTCACAGGAGTATAACCTGACGACAGCTCTCCGACAGTCAGTTCTACATCTGTTGTCTCAATACGTAAATGCCTTTCAATTGAATGATTTAAACAAATAAATGATTGAAAAAAATTATTTTTAGGTTTTTTATTTGCCGTTAGCACTGGTTATACCTCCGCCGGCATTCCTGGTTCACAACCAATTCAATGTTCTCTACCAGTTCTGGATTCATACAAAAGTTGTGCAAACAATAGGACCGTTAGAATACATACTCAATACTCCGAGTCATCATAGAGTACATCACGGTATGGGTTGTCAACACATCTTATCATTTGTTTGAATTAATAATTTATTTAATATTGAAACTGTGCAGGGAGAAGTGCCTATTGTATTGACAAGAATTATGGAGGAGTACTTATAATCTGGGACAAAATGTTTGGTACTTTTCAAGAGGAAAGACAATATATTTCTTATGGTTTGACAACAAATATCAAAACCTTTGATCCGTTTTCTATACAAATGCATCACTACTTAAATATTTTTAATAAGTTTATGAAAACTAATGGATTTAAGAATAAATTGAACTGTCTCTTTGCTGGACCGGGTTGGGATGCAAACATAGGGAAATCAGATGAATCGGACGGTCAGATCAATGATACCTTTGAATCCAAATATGATCCGGATATTTCACTTTTTATCAAATTATACATTGTTTTGCATTTTATAATTATTGTCACAATTCACACAAACCTAATGCAAAACCTAAACATTTTACCCCCTTTTCGGTCAATCCTTTGTTCAGTTTTTATATTCATTTCATTGACTTCTTTTGGATTAATAATGGATTGCAAGAAATGGTCAAAACTTTTTGAAATGTTTAGATGTTTTGTATTTATTTATATTCAAAACAAATTATACAAAAGTTTAGTTAACGATAAAAATTATTTTCTGAATCATTTAATTGAATATATTTTTCTCATTTCATTTCTTTTGCTATTTTTTGAATTTCTGACAAATCATTACAAAGCCTTAAACGTTGAGAAAAAATATAAAATGAAATAAACATTAATTTTATTTTTATTTTCATTAAAAGTTATAAATAATTGTAATTTTGTTTTATTTTCTGTGCTTTCGGTTAAATGACTTTAATTTGAAGAAAGTTTTGATTTTGTAATAATTGTACGTTTGTTTCAATGACTATAATATCCGGTCTATAATGTCAGCTATAATTATAAGACTACCGAACCCTTTGGTATTGTTTTTTAGAGACAATCATAGCATTGATGGCAATGATTGAGAGTTCTCTGAGTTGGCAATGGATTTGTAATTTTCCGGTTCAACACGTCTGCGATATTTTGAATATATTTTTGCCAAACAATGAGTTTTAAAAGATTTCTTTACAAAATAAATATTATTTCGAAAGAGCTTTGGATTTGAGGTAAAGTTGTTTGGATCCCAACAGGGGTTCAAAATATTTCATTAAATTCATTACTTGAAACCATTTTTTGCAATAAATTATTTAAACTGTTTAACACTTCATAGCATTTGAAATGAACTCCAATTTTAGATTAAAATAGATTTAAAACAAAATAAATGTTTAATATTTGAAACAATATTTTATTGATTAACTCATAGAGTCTTTAAATACATTGAAAATCAATAGAAATTGAATTATTGAACAAATATTGTGTAAAAAATTTCATTTAATTTCAACGTTTGGTTAAATTAAATAAAAAATTGAAACTAACTTTAAATCTAAACCTTTTTTGTAAAACTTTCAAAAATTTCACTTTAATTGCACTAAAAGTGTGTCAATAATAGTAATAATAGTAATAATAATAAATGAGTTTTATTTTCGTTAAATTTGTGCTAAAAACTGATAAAAACAGTGAAATATTGCTTAAAATTTAAATAAAGTTCAAAATTTCGTTAAATATCTATAAAATATGATTTCATTACGAAAACTAATGTCTATAAGACTTATAACATATAAAATAGCATTGATTTTGGTTTTGGTTTAACTTTAAATGAAATCCAATAATAATTTAATATATTTTTTGTTCATTACATCTGAATTGTGACAACAATTCCTCCAATTCTTTGATACGTTTATCTTTGGCTTCAATTTGTTGCTCCATTGAATGAATTGTCGCGCACTGGGAGTGGAAGGCTGTCCATAGCTATAAATGAAATCAATTAAAACATTATATTAATTAATGAAAACCAAAAGCAAACCTCTCTTTCATTCTTTGGCGGAAGACTTATGTCGAGTGAAAGACGTCTTTCTATTTGATGTTTAATACCATTACTTATATTATTGATATTGTTTTGCATAACAGTATTGTTATTATTATTATTACTTATACTATGATTGTTCACAATCTGTATGTTTTCATTAAGCGGAGGTGAAGGGGAAGGCAGGGGTGAAAGAACAGGCTCAGTATTCTCTAGATGCTCGTCTTCGAGTGTAACGAAGGCAGCGATGGGTAAATGTTTAACAGTAACGATATCACAAACATTAATCGCTGCCTTCTTGACCGGTCTGTCCTTAATCCAGGGGAACTTCTTTCTGGGCGGAGAATCCGGACATTTGTCGATCAGATTGTCATTTGAGTTATGAAAACCATTGATGTCTTCATTGATATCATTCTTCTGTCTGTAATCGACTTTATTTTCTTGTGATATAAAAACAAATTTTCTTTCGTTATTCACGTCTGAAGTTTGCAAAACATTTTTATCGGGTCTAAAGAGCACCGGTTTATTGGTTTTGGCTCCGAATCCGGTCTATAAATCACATAAGTATTAGTTATCGAGCACTTATTGAAACCTAATTATAGACTGCTTTCAAAACTCTCAAAATTTCGATGACTTTTGCGAATATTTGTGTCAATAATGAGTGAAAAAGACTTACTTTTAAGTTAATTAAAATCGGATTTCTGTTCTTTCCTGACAGCCATTCCTCGGCACTGAGAGCTGGTGTCGGCGCCGGTGTGTCGGGAAATATATCTGACTGGAACTGCTCTGACTTTCGCGGAACAATCATTGAAATGGGTTCACATACAGGACGGGTGGCATGAAGTTTATAGAACCGAAACACTTCGCACTTATATACATCTAAACCCCTTTTAGGCATAACTCCTAACCCTCTTTGAGGAAAACCCGTCAAAAACTGGTTAATATAGTGACAAAACGGTGGTTCATCTGTCAATTCATAGTATCTTATATTCCCATCTCCTTTGCCGGCGATATAAACCATTCGAGTGTCGTTGTCATAGTATGGGAACAACACTCCAGACGAAGAGTCGATGTTTTCAATAGTCAACGGATCAGACAAGTCGTGTGCCGACCAAACAGCCCATTGTCTGTCACTATATCTGGAAAACCCAGTTGTGAACAGCCGTCCGGTATCACCCAAAAAGACAACTCTGGAAGCCTTTGAGCCTCTATGACAGAGACCGGAATTGACTACCGTTCCACTCCGAGGGTCGATGATTCTCAAGTACTTGTCTTTACAGGTTGTGGCCAAAAGACTTCCGTCGCGATTGAATGAAATTGAATGAATGACTTCTGGATGACAATCAATAATACGAACTGCCGTTCCTTTGCTTACATTCCAAATGATAAGCAAGTAATCAAAACCCGTGGACACCAGTATGTTCTCAGCCGTCGGATGCCATTCAATATAACTCACTCTTCGTCTGTGTTCTCGTAATTCAATGATCGCTTCGTTTAGGTTTCGTTGTTGTAGTCCTTCGTCAGGAATATACCATAACTTAACGGTGCAGTCGTCAGAACACGAAGCGATGACATTGTCATTGAATGGATTCCACTTGAGGTCAAGAATAGGCCCTCTATGGCCGGTCACTCGTCCCGCGTTCACATCTATGCGTCCAAACTATTGGTTATATAATGAATGTCTCATAAAATATAAGTGTTTTTATGTTTGGCTTGAATTCAATGAAAATGTTTTCAAATTATAATAAATTTCTTTATTTTTTGTGTTTTCGTTAAAAATATCTCTTTTTTTATAACACTTTTCCAAAACTTAACTCAAAACTAGAAATCCATTAATTAGTGACAAATATATGACATAAGACTCACTTTATTTTCAGGGAATACTATGAAACTTCCGCCGCCGGAGCTCTCCGTGCAAATTGCAATGAACTGGGTATTAATAGTTGCAAATATTATTAGTAATGAAATTAAGAATAAAGTAATAACTTATAACAACCTTTGGATTAACGGCACAGAAGTTAGAGTCGTGTGCATTCTTGGTGATCTTCAGATTATCATATACCTGGTCTTTTTTGGCCACATTTCCAAATACGTGACGAAATTTACTGCTTCTAACCCCTTTAAAGAGGGACTGGAAGGGGAGAGAAATTAATAAAATTGTAATTCAAAGCTCAAACTCAAGCATAGTTTGAAATGTCATGAGATTGAGAGGAAAGGCATATAATTTCCTAAATATTAAGTTTCTATTAATAAAACATTTTATAATTAATACACTTTTGCACTCAATTAACTGCCTATACCTTCACACCAGTCCTCTGTCCCGACATTTATTTGGTTCACAATTGAGTTATAAATTAAAGACAAGTAATTGAAATGAAAATACGATTTATTGATAAAAGTATTGAAGACTTAATGAAATGATAGTAAATATTATAAAAATATTTTTGCGATGAGATATCACACAAGAAATGAGTTTTTGGTTTATTATACTAATTGAGGGTTTGGTGTAAACTATGATAACGACTACACATACAAGTGATATAATGTCCAGTAATTGCTGGATACGGGGCTCAACCAGAAAGGGTTGTTCCCATCGCTCCAAATACTGGTGCAATAACTCGTCATAAGAAATAAGTTAATCGCAAGAGTGTTATGACATCCAGTGTTGCCATTCATTGGTTGTACAGATCTGTACGCTTTGGTGATTGTGTTGTAATCAGGGAAAGGCATTGACTTTAATCTACTGTCGCTTACCTTTTCTGAACTGCTATTCAATTGGTTTGGGTCTAACATTTGGTTTGGGTCTAACATTTGGTGCAAAACTTTTTTAGTTTAAAATATCTGACAAATGACTAAAATAGGAGACAATTGTCAGTGAATTCACACAATTATCTAAAACTCACAGATTATTAAAAACTCAATAATAAGCCAAACATTTGATAAGAAATTATCATTAGATTCAAGAAATTCATTGAAAAGTAAATAACTTTTTTGTTATCAATGATTGCAAAGCAATGTCTTGTTATTCACTCAAGAGTTTGCTATAACTTCCAAGACTTCTGTAGTCTTTCAATATCACTAACATTGTGAGAGACGAGCACTTGATTGAGGAAAGGCAGGAAAGGCGACGCCCCAGCACTGGTAGCTCAAAATATAGACTACACATGACTTTGTCTTGCGTTCAACCGATTGAATGTTTGGCAAATGTTTTGCATATTGTGCTCATCAGTGGATCAACGCATCAAAAGACAGTACATCTCTCTGTGCTCTTCAGATGCAAAGCACTGACAGTTTAAAAACAGTTTAAAAATAAGACCAAAAAGATTATAAATATTTCTCAATCGGTGTATGAGTTGTGAGTCTTAAGAGTGAGACAACTGTTGTTCACAACTGTTTGTTTGCATCGCTTTCTATGTCCTAAAAGAGTAACAAAACTGAAATCAAAAGTCAATAAACTTTTACTTCACTTAATGTTTACGTAAAGAAAATTTGAATTATTTTTCTTCAAAATGATTGCAATTATTGTGTTATTTGGTCTCAATTTTATGTTAAATTACATTTCAATCAAATCTCCAAATATAGACTGAATTTAATTCAATTGATATCAATCTTAAGGCCAATCAATACATAAACTTAATTAGTCTTACATTAAATACAATCCAATTGTTGGCCAAAAATAACTCAAAATTAATGACAAATTGTTTTTTAATTTAATTCAATAATTGATAATAAAATAAACGGTTTTTCGATAAAACAGCGGATCTTATGATCAAATGGTTAACAAATAATCAAATAATAAAATGAATGAAATATGAGTTTCAGAGTTGGGTTTGGGTTTGGGTTTCGTTGCAAAAGATTAAAATAAAATAAAATATTTTTTGTGTTTTAAAAGCAATTGTTATGAAAAAGTGTAATAAAAATGTCATTCAAAAGAATAGATGAAAATAATGACAGAAAATAATCATATGTTATGAAAACATAATTAAATGGGTGTCTAATCAGCGCCGGGATCGTCAGCGCTGGGATCGCCGTCGTCGGGAAGCTTTCTCTTCTGACCTCTAGGTGTGGACTCGTCTTCGTCTTCTTCTTCATCATCGAGTTCGTCCTCCTCGTCGTCAACGCCTTCGGGATTAAAGTCTTCGCCTTCACTCTCCTCCTGAGTGACAGTAATATTAATATATATTTCAATAAAATTAACAAAAAATATATGAAAACAATGCAAACATACGTCGATCTCATCGTTGGCCAAGTATTTGAGTCCGACTTCCCCTTCAATTTCATCGTCTTCTTCATTCTCGCCGTCTTCGTCGTCGTCCTCTTCATCGATGACAACGTCGTCGTCGTCTAAACCAAGACATAAAATACAAACAAATAATTAACACTAAAACCAATTTTCATTTAATTTATTTGAATTAAAGAATAAATAAATAATTAATCAAAAATATACCCCTTTTTTAGTTCATAACCCTTAATAATAATAATAACTTAAATTTCGTATACAAACGACAGACCCCTTAAACATCTAACTTATTCACACTCAACGGTTAAACCGATTCTTTACGACAACAAAACTTTCGGACAATCTTTCGTAATCTACGCAAAAACCCATTGACGGCGTCCAGTAAGTACATACACAGCAAAAGAGGGGGAGAGGGGGGGGGGGGTGTATGACTCAGAAATTATGTTATCATTTGGGGTCTATCGCTAATATTATTGAGTATTTTAGGGGAACAGAAATTTGGCTCAAAATCAATGCCGAGAATTCATATGAACTAATCTTCTGAACCGACGGAATATGTTATTACCTATACCTTCACTGTCGCCGTCGATATCATTGCCGTCTTCGTCATCGTTGATGTCTTCTTCGTCTACCTCTGAATCTTCCGCTTCTTTCTCTTCGCTGTCAAAACCGTCCAAATATTTAAGACATGAAATCAATTCAAACACTTTTTCCCGATAGTTGTCGACCGAAGTTACGTCACAATTAAATAAATCCAAATTTTTAAGGTTTTTGAACTCTTTCTGGTGATTCAAACGAAATATAAGTTTAATTTAAAGTGAAAATCAATGCAAAATCACTACCAATGGATCCAATGTCTCGATGTCTTTGATTTTATTACCGCTAAGATTCAAATGAGTGAGTTTTGGACTACCGTTGAGAAGGTTGAGTCCACCGGATATCCTGTTGTCACTCAACTCTAGTTTCTTCAAATTCGGGAGTTTCGGGAAACCCTTCAAACTGGTCAGACCTACGTTTATAAGACTCAATGTCTCCAAATTAACGAAGTCTTCCGTCAGTCCAACGATATTAGTTGACCGACAGTTGTCTAAATTCAAGTCCTTTATCTGTAATCAGAGTTTTGTTTCAATTATTTAATAAATGTTTAAATGTTTTCTAAAAAATCAGTTTTTTATTGATTTTTAAATTGTTTTAATGTTTTGACGAAAAATTCAATACAATTTGAAGTTTGAATACAAAAAGCGAAATAAATATCAGATTTTGCGCTCAATTTGTATTTATTTATGAGAAAAACAAGTGGAGAGGGAATGGGAATGAATGGTAGGAACGGTAGGAACGGAACAAATGGTATAACAAGTGTGACGTCAGAAGAGACTGCGATTTAGAGAGCATTTGTTGCCAACGATTCCTGAGTTTGAAAGTTGGGTTCAATTATATCAACCATTTATTGGACATTAAATGAAAGGTAAAATTCAAAGACAAAGAAAATTATAAGAGTTTTGAGAAATAAAATCAATGTTTAGTCAAAGGAATGGAAGGAATGGTAGGAATGGTAGAAACAATTGATTAGTTTTGCAGTGAAATCAAGAGAAGAGCAAAGAATTGTCAAATAGTATGCATTCAGTCATATATAAGGGGTTTGGGTCTGAGTTAAGGCGCACTTCACTGTGCATTGAATCCACTGCTTGTGAAGCACTGGAACCACAGTTGTGTCGGCTATGGCTAAGAGTGCTATACATTGAAAGCCAACTCCCAGTTCTTGTCTTAATGTACGCCACGTTTTAACAAACAATTTATAACTAAATAATCGCAAACAGAATGCAATCCCAACCCAATTGAGAGCCAACTGTGCACTCAATTGATACCTAACTTCGGGTGAGATTTAATTATCTA
Organism: Pantelozetes paolii; assembly: GCA_034687845.1. Lineage (NCBI taxonomy): Eukaryota > Metazoa > Arthropoda > Arachnida > Sarcoptiformes > Oribellidae > Pantelozetes > Pantelozetes paolii. Next base: position 37,968 of record JAQGAT010000316.1, read on the forward strand.
TTATTTAAACATAACTTTGTTTTTGTGCCAAAAATAGCACTTTTGATACAAATATGGCTGACTTTGACTGTCTGTCCAATAGATAGCATTGAATATAGCATTCAATTAAGTGCTAAGCACTCCATCCAAGGGTAGACATACCGGGCCTTAACTTTAGTCAATACAAAACTAATGCCAATCAATGTGTTTGTGATTGCAATCGACAAACAATTACTTTGCGGTCATTTCGGGTCATTCCTGTCCTTTACATCCCTTTC
>JAQGAT010000317.1:0-38170 GCA_034687845.1 Pantelozetes paolii
TTTCATTATTTTCTTTTTAGACAATATGTGTTAAAATATACTTAAAAATAATACAATGAACGGACTATCAGGCTATTACTCTTACGTACATTAGTTGATCCCATATTCCTGTGTATATCGGCATTTGTTTATACGTGCCATCGTTCGCCATTATTTCTATCAATTTTTTTCATTTGGTTTTTCATATAAACCCATCATTTGTTGGTATTTTGGCACAAATTGTCAAAATCACTACAATTCAATTCAAATTTGTTTCAAAAGCTAAAAGCTGCCACACAGGCAATCTGTTTCTAACAATCCCTGCACACTCTACGTATTATACGATTTATATAATGTTTTTTTTGTATTATTTTATCATGGGATATGTTTTGACTTAGAACTCTATTAAAATATTTTGAGTCTCGGCTTTAGGTTAAAAACGACTACCAATCACAGCACTCCGTGTAGACGATTACATCATTCGAATTCAACTGGGCAGTAAATAAACATCAACGAAATCTACTGTGTCTAAGGTATTACAACCATGTCTAACGCCGACTCAGACGAGTTTAGCGACGTGTCGTACGAAAACTTCGATCTTTGGTCAATTGGCAATGAGAGCGTAGAATCCCCCTTGGGCAAGTGCGATAAAACTGAAGAGCAAGCAATTACGATGATTAATGATTTTCATCATCTTGCATATAATAATAAACATACACTTGATGATTTAATTATTATACGTCAATTACTTATGACTAACATAACAATGACAGACAATTTTATATTTGAAACTATATATCTAGATGTTCTCCATGTTCTCAGACATAATGAGTCACTAGAAGAGATAAATGAGTGTATGTTAATATTGAAAACATTTGCATACTCTAAGACTAGATTTAATTCTATAGATAAAAATACATTCATACACCAAATCGTTAAAAATTTCAAGGAGTATGAGGATATGAGTACAAAAGTTCATACATTAGACACTATCACTAAAATATGCATTTTAAATGATGAATCAAAACGAGTTATCCTAAATAGTTTATTGATAAGAGTTATTCATGACGACATAATGGTTGGAATGAATAAAGATTATGCGTATTCTATTATGACCTTTATCAATTTTGTCACAAAAAATGTTAATCATAATATAACCAACCAGAACATAACATATTTTGTAAATAGCATGAAATATTTGCTAGAGTCAAATAATCCTATATTTGAAGAAACCTTATCGCAGGCGGCTATAGATTTAGTAGGCTCGTCAGACGGGTCCGATATATTCGATATATTTAAACCTTTGTTTTCTATATTCTTGGCAAAACTACAAAATGCAAGCACCGCAACCATTTGCTTGATATTAAGACTCTATCAGATGTTCCTTGATGATAAAGCATCGGAGAGAAATTATATAAAGGGATTAGAGTTATATATACAAATGTATAACCTGTTTGACAAACGAGAAACAGACATAGACTATGAAATAATTGCCTCGATTAATTTGATTTTGACACAAACCGGGGAAGTAAAAGAAATTATTAAGTATGGATTATTTAAACGAATTATTAATGCCGAGATTTTCCATATAAAGCTAATTAGTTGCGCTTTGAGATTTATACTCTTAATGACAAATAAAGCCACGAAAAACCAGATAGATTATTATAGGGATAATAATATTCACAATAGGATTGTAACATTAAAACAATCATTAGATAAGCATTCACGAACAGGAGAGAGAAACAAGGATTTTCGGCGTTTAATTAAAATTAAACAGAACATTCTGGTTCTTGGTGGAAACCAGACCGTTACAGATATCGTAAGGTTATCCCTGTTAGAAACTCAGGTCAATGAACTTGAGTTACTTGTAGAACCAAGGCGATATAGAATCGAGGACCGCTATTTTGAAAGAAACACTAATTTAAGAGATTCCTTTGAGATATTGCCTTATGACTTGCGATGTCTTGTGTTCGCTCAAATGACCAAACAATTATCACTGTCACAATGTTTACAATTGAGAGAAGTTAATAAAGAATTTTTATCTGGCATAAATAAATATCTTACTAAAAACATAATCACTGTAAACCCCGATATTGAAAATTTTAGTTTCGACCCAAGTAAAAATAAAGCTTTAAACCGCCAAATATTTTGGGCCTACAGCGACTATAAGACCGTTAATTTGGTGAATATCCCATTGAGTAGAAACCTGGCGAAGGAGATTACAAACCATTCCCGTTATATTAATAAATTACATATTAGAGGATGTTTACAATTTGATTACAGATTCATTACAAGGATTGCTATATCAGCAGATACCATTCAGACCCTAGAATTAATTGATTTGCCAGTCAGTGACTATGAGTTGGCAATTATTTGTATCAATTTAAGAAATCTACAAGTCCTGACTATAAGTCAAATTTCAGATAGTTTTACGGGAGAGCCCTTTAAATATTTAACCAGTAATATAAGAAGACTAAGCGTTAATTGTAGAACGAACCCCGAGATAATAATACAAGCATTGATGAAATCAGACATCAATAATATAGATCTATTAAGATTTGTTTTTAGAGACATAAGTCTTATAAAATGGGAAGAATTTATAGTTAAGATAGCGATCAACAATTTCTGTCTTAGTTATACTGCAAGTGTAGAATTTGATTTGTCTATTTTAACTAAAATCAGAGGTTTAAAGAGACTAGACATCGAAGAAGTTATTAATAGTAATATAACAAACATACACGAAACTTGCTTTAGAAAGATATCAGAACAAACAACTACTTTAGAGTCACTAATCATTGCATCTAGTAATATGAATATAAATGAAAAATTTGTTAAAACACTTAGTAATATCAAATCCTTGAAGGAATTGCTTTTCAGACGAGTAGAATTTGATCAAGTAAATATTAGATTGTTTTCAAGTTTTGAAAGCCTCCAATCAATTGGATTTTTAAATTGTAGAGGATTAAAAGTAATCCCGATAATTGAATTACTGGAAGCTAAGCGGTTGTCCAGTACACCCGACATTGCAAGATTAATCATTATAAACACAAATTTAGAACAGCAATTCCTTCAAAGATTGATTAGTTTTATGATAAGGTTTAAACGATATAAGTTATATCTAATATGCTGTAACAAATTAAAATATAAGGATCTAACCGTACCAAACAACTTGACAATTGCTTATAAACAAATTAACATATAGTTATTGTATAAATAATTGTGTACACACACGAAACATGAAAAATATCTTCTGTATGGATAATATATAAGGTTAACGCACATGTAGTAAGTCCCTGAGAGGCAGTCTTTGACGATGTTTTTAAAAGTCATGTATTTGAAAAAAATGAGGATCTGTGAAAATTATTATGTGTATACAAGATGTTATATTGAAGACTTAATATTGGTAATATGGGTAATCCGGGACGCCTATATTACTCGGAAGACCATTAGTTCATAGGAATTAATGAGTATTGAGAAGATGTTGAGTATATTGACCGTCAAGAACCTTATATATATAAACATCAAACTAAAAATATAATCTCTGGCCAGAGAAAGAACTTGGAAATAAGCTCACTTATTGTTATATTAAGATACCATAAAAAGCGCTCTTAAAGAACATTAATTAAATATTTAATTAACATTAGTGTGAATATTTTCAGACGGTCCATACGGTGGCGTAAGTTATTTTACTTGTCATTCGTGTACTACATTTAACATTTATAATATATAATAATTTAAAACAACAATTGGGTGCGTTTTAGACAAGTGATGACCAAACAAATGTCTACTCATCACTCCAGTAATTGACAATAAATCTGTATTAATATTATATACGACTATTTAGATCATAATAAACAAATATGGAAACATCATAAATTGTGAAGTGACGGTGTAATGTGTGGAGAGAGTGGTGGATTCGTGAATGTTAATCCATCACTCTCGTGTAGGCGTTATATATATGACTATTCTGAAATTGTGACTATTTGAGACTTAAACCGATATATGAGATTATTTCTTATGATGTTAACACAACTAACCTATTACTCTTGCTCTTATCCTTCAAACAGACTTAAAAATCCACAGATCTACAATGTCGATGTTAAAAATGGTATGCGATGGCCATCAAGAAAACAATTGTTTAGTAATCTGTCCGTTCTGTTTTCAACATTTTGACAACTTTACTGACCTCAAAAGACACATTACAATTGAGTTTTCAAAAAGGAATTATCATATCAAACCCCATACTTGCAGTATGCATTGCAAAAGAACTTGTTTTAAACATTCACCATGGGATGAACAATGTGCAGCGATATGTGTAAAACTGTGCCACAATAATAAGTTAAGTGAAATGTTTAACGTTTGGATAAGTAACTATTTTATGGTAATAAATTCGACTTCATCTTTAGAATTCGAAAATAGTTATAAGTTTGAATGTTTTCTGTGCGCGATGCTTCAAACAGAGAACCCTTTCTACAACAGACATAACTTTGAAAACATAAGTGATCTCCAATTACATGTCTTTGAGCATTTCTGTATTTATTCCATTCAGTGTCGACTTTGTGACCAATATTTACAAAACGACCATATTATTCTGTTTGATCATTTAAAAAACACTCATTTTATAGACGTAAATCCACGATATACAGACTTTTATGAAGTAAATCAAGATAGCTTAGGAATAATTAGTAACTGTTATTACGACTTTGGTGAGACTCCAATCGAAACACTGATAAAATCAAATATCAAGAAACAATATTGTGAACTAAGTAGCCATGCATTCATCGGACTATCAATCCGTGAAATGACAGAAATATGCAATAAATCCTACGTAATTTATGATATACAACTAAAACCATACTATATGCATAAATTTAAAACTAGTGCATTACTGTCAAGCGATTTAGCTTTCCTGTATTTGTTGTGTGTCAAGAGCTTAATGAATGTTAATGCTTGGTTTTTCAATGATACCTTCACTAAAAACATTATATCAAAGTGTGTCCCTGATAGGTCATCCATAGGCAAAAAATGCATTAAACAATATGGATATATTGTTTTCCTTTACCAAAGCAATAACAACCACTGGTCAACGTCAATCGCTCATATCGAGAGTAAGAAACTGTACGTTTACGAGTCGTACTATGAGCTACAGAAATGGAGATTTGTACCAACACAAAGGTTCCTAAAGAACACATTCAATGCCGACTTTATGATTAAAGAACGTGAGTTCTATCCCCAACAAGAAGATAACTATAATTGCGGTTTATACTCTTTGGCGTACATCGAAGAAGAGTTGAAGATGACGAATGGATATTCTCGCGTGCGATGTCCAACCACAGATGGATGTTCAGCCACTAAATATCGTTCTCTTATATATAAAACAATTAATGTGTTTTCAAATATAATGTCTTTAAAATAATCATTATAAAATAATTAATATTTATAAATATTTAGGTCTATTTATAATTGATGTAAAACCCTATGCCTATTTATTTATACTCATATGTCAAGTTTACTAAATGTTTTAATCTAATATTTATCAGAAATAATTATAAATAAATGTTTGTGATTTGTTAGAAAATACAATTAGAGACTAATTGCCTTAGGCGAGGGTAATGTCATATGTACGTTTTGAGTGATAAATAGTTTAATATTAGGACCCCCGATTCCCCTGACTACCCCTCCTAATGTACTGCAATGCATGTATTCTTTACTCATGACTTTTTAGGTAAGGAAAATTCTTGCGCATGAGTTATCCGGTAGGAGCTGTTTAGGTGCATGAAAAGTGTACTGGTTAATCCATGATCAGAAAATAAGTATAAAACCTTACCTAATAATAAAAAGAGAGAGAGACACATAGATCCCAGAACACATAGGCACTCCAATCCCTTTTTATTATTTTTTGTTGACCCTTAATTTATTAATAATATAGTTTACTGTACTATGGAAAATAAATGTTTTCTTAATTCCAATTTGTTTCAATTAAATCAATGCTAATTTATGACGACTTCAACTGTTCACTACGTTTGCTTAAACACCATGGTTTTGGGTAATTAACTTAATTATTATCCCTTTCTCCTGTTTCCCAACCTTTTCCCCTCCCATAATAAACATTTACACACAATAATAAATTGGGCGGTAACTCGCCCTGACACAATGATAAATTGGGCGGTAACTCGCCCTGACACAATGATGAATTGGGTGGTAACTCGCCCTGATGCAATGATAAGTTCAGTAAAAATAGATCAAGATAATAAATATAGTAAACTAATAGAAAATACACCCCTGACATTTGGTGAAGGTGTGCGGGGTAAGCCGAAACTATTTCGACTTAATTATAAAAATCCTCGTACTTTTTCTCTACCTGACTTAGAATTCAAAACAAAAATATATAGTTTTATAATAAGACACTAAATTAAAATTTTATACCCTGTCAGTTATAGAATATATTTTAATTCTTAATTTTAAAGAGAAATTTTGTTAAAATAAGAATATTAATAAGCACCAGAATAAAGATAATATCTGTAATGGGAAACTGAAATTATATGTTTGACTCATTCCTTGTTTAAAATCAATATATTGATTTATGAAAAGCCCCTTTTAAGAAGCCAGTTATAAGCCCTTAAAAGAGCCAGAGTTTGGGGTGAACAGGATGAGAGGAAAGCTTCTAGAGCAACGGTTGTTAGGTGTTGTCTGATCGATCAGATTCAGTGATCGATTCGGGACTAAAGCACTCTACTTGCTTTCCTCTCACTCCCCACAACCATAGCAGTCATCGACCCCAAAGCCATCAGTTTTTTTGTCACTCATAAGTTTTACATCCATCCCCTCTCAACGGTAAGAAATTTTATTCTCTTTAAGTAATTTAGAAATTTTGTTAATTATTCAGGAATATATATGTTCAGAATATTCTTGTTTTTGACCCAATTCTGAGTCAAAAATATTTTCCTTATATTTTAATGTCATTATTGATAATGCATTTGAAATTTGAATTGTATTTTTTAATGTGAAAATAGTTGTGCAAATGAACAACGATTACAAAAAGATCGGGTGCTTATTGAATGTCAATTTCAAAATACACCTAATTTTTTGATTCAGATAGGACTCGTATTATATAAATACTTAATTTATTGATTTGAATATGATATCAAAGATCTGATAGTATTGTAGATAATGTGCTCTAATTTTCATTCATACCATAAAACTAACTATAATTACAATAATTAAGTCGAGAAATAGTGATTATATTTTTTGACTCATTTCACGGGAACCGGAAATTTAAGTCTTTTTCAATTAAATCAAAGCTTTTGTTGTGAAGAATGAGATAAAGAGAAAAATTTGGTCTAATCTTAAAGATCTTTAAGTAAATGAGAAATGAAGTAAAACTCTTGTGAAGGCTTTTATAGTAATATTAGTTGACTCTAACGGCTATATAAGAGGAACAGTAGTTTATGAGATCACAAATAGAAATGTTTTTTTGAAGAGATTCTCTGTTTATATTAAATTGATTGCAATACTACAGTGCAGTCACTGCTGGCCAGACATACATACATGGAGTCAGTGTTAGGGTTTGTATGTATTGTAAAAGTTCGTCAGAGATCTAAATAGTGGTCATTAAGAGCCAAAACAAGGACTCATTCCTGACATTTAATGTTAAAATGTTTTTCTCTGGCAGTCACTCACACTTCTCAGTCCTAGACATCTACCGTTCCCCTCAATTATTAGACTATAAGCCAACACCAGTGGAGAGTCAAATAAATTTCAGGAATTGAGGGGAAATTCAAACACAATATTGGAATCAATTTCAATGAGATTTGAAATATAAGTTAAATAGTAATGAAAATAATGACAACGTTTTTGATAAAATTATTGCTCCGATGATAGCAATGGCCAGACATGAGGCCAGGGATAGGAATAGGAGGAATAGGAGGAGATCTACAGAACTGAGACATTAATGCCTTCAACAATAGATTGAACTCTTTTGGAGAGAATTATATTCTTTATGTCTTTGTGTCCTCTTTTGTCAAAAAAATTATTACAAACCCAATAGTGAAGCGCTTTGTCTGCCTTTTAGACAATATTTCCTGCCGTCTCCTCCCTGTCCTCCCTCTCCTACTGCCTGTTCATCTAATTCTGAATCGCGTTTTATTTCAAATCGCGTTATGTTATGCTAAGCTCTCTATGCTCTCCATCTACCAGTGCTCTCACTGCCAGTGCTCTCTCTTTCCAACACAAACTTAATGTTCACTATTCTGTTGGCTCTAAATTGGGTCATAAATAATGTCCAGTGCCATGACTGCCAGTGCTTTCCCCCAATTACTCGATTCTGCTATTCTTGTGATATTAGAGATGAAAAACATGAAAATATATAGAAATATATGAGTTATATATGAAATGTATTTTTTGCTTTTGATAAACAGCCAAGAGCATCTCTTCATCAATTCTGACCATTGCTTCTCTCTATAAATAAATGTGTATTTGTTCACTACAGCTACCAGTGCTCTACTGCTACTAGTACTGGCCTGTGCTATCAAACACTTCTTCTATCACTAATACCAGTGCCAACAGAGCACCACTAAATACTAGAGAATATATATTTCTCTTCTCTCATATGATTTACTTATTCTTTTTTAGCCAATATATTCCCATTCCCTCAACAAAAACCAACTGAGCTCTGAATGCACTGTTGTTTTCCTGCTGTGATTTTAACATACCTTCCATTCGTTCATTAAAACGTTAAACACATCACACAATTGCAAACATTTTTTTCCTGCTCTCTCTCGCTCTCCGATAAATTATGACCTGTGCCACACCCCGGCCTGTCTGCCCCTTCAAAACTAATTTTCGGACAAAACGCAAACTAAACACAAAAAAACTTTTTACACATATATTAATAAAATATTTATTTTTTCGCTTAGTTTTCATCAAAAATCCATTTTCACTGAAAATACTTCAGAAATAAAAAGCAGAAAATTATTATTAATAAAACATATTTTACATTGAATTTGATTTTCAGCTCAGATTTAATCATTGTTTTTACATAATATACCTGTGCTTTACCTGACATACAGTGATGTGCAGGCGAGGGGGTATCACAATAATACCTCTGCATTAAAATATAATTTTATTTCTTGTGTTTTTGATTATATCGTTGATATCGGGGAACGAATTAAACTCCAGTTAAAGTATCACACCTACCCTTCCCATAGTTGAATACCTTGAACATCCCAGAGTATGGAAAGTTATTATTATTATTATAGATTCAAAATCCAAATAATAATAACATTTTTCACTCAATTTTGATTAAAATTATCGTTAAATCTGTACATAATTTCATATTTCAAGTCTAGTCTATGTTTTTCATTACAAGTATAAGTAATAATGGATTTCTTCTATTAGTTTGAAAACAATTAGAGTTTTGTTTTTAATTTCTTAGAGAAATGAAAGCGAAATAAAAGCCAAAGTATATTATAATTATGATTAAAATTGTGCAACACTTCAACACTTAGACATCAATTTCCCAGTCATTTGACATTTGTTTCAATTTTTATATTAAACTTTCATTTTTATCATAATTTCAGTCATTCTTTCAGTTTATAAAGCGTTCAATAATTTTAGTATTATTTGAATTAATATATTATTTATTCATAAAATTCATTATTATTTTTCACATATTTTTCAAACAAAAAGTTGAATTATTTTAACCTTTTTTATATTTCAAAGTATTATTAATATAAGTGAAGAAATAATTTTTATTATTATTTAATTTTCATTTTTATTGTCTTTATTTCACAAAAAATAAATGTTTTTACTGTTGACTGAAAATGAATACATAGTTTGCCATAAAATTTTTAAAACAACAATAAAATTATTGTTTATTTTTATTCATTTAATTTTTATGTTACAAAACATTTGTAAATAATTTTTATTTTATTTTTGCATTCAATTTATTATTATTATTATTATTACAACTAATCTTTGCATTACATCTCAATTATATTTAAACATTGAAAAACAAATGAAAACTTAGTTTTAAATACAATATTTATTTTTGTATATAATTTATGATTTAAAACATTTGAAATTTTTTTATTATATGAGATAAAAATCAATATTTTTTTGTTACCAATGACTGTGAATGAAATGAAATTAAATATAATTTAAATTATTTTTTTTGTTTTTATTTTTTCATTTGATTTTTACGTTTGAATGAAATTTTCATTTATTTGTTATTTATTTCTTTAATTTATTTATTTTTTTGTTAACAATATTTACTTTATATTATATTTTGAATAACTTTTTGACATTAATTGCGAAGTTTATGGCCAATGATGTGATCGATCGGGTATTATATCATTTTTGCTGAGCCTCGCAATAGCCAGTGCTGTACACCAGTCCCCTGATATATAACTTGCATTAAAGTATAAATGATATAACTTTAGTATTTCTTAACATTGTATAAGTCTGACAGAGAGTACGGTGAACACCGATAGCATGAGCACAGGCCATTGCCCATTCAATAAAGCATGCCTGGCCGGGCACAAGACTGCCAACGTTTGTAATAATGTCAAAATAAAGGGTAGAAAAGCTGTCAAAATTTGTTCACTGTTTCCATAGCGACATAAATACATCGCTCAGTTTGAACGGCACTGATATGTCATACGAATGGCTAGAATTGAAGTTAATATCAAATTCTAAGAAATGGAAAAATTCAAAGCAAAGGACTGACTGTTGTCTCGGATTAAGACTACTATAAATAAATTATTATGTATTTACTGTTCCCTAAACCAACCCTTACCTACCCTTACCTACCGTTCCCTTTACTCTAATCGACTCATTATAGTTGTTGAGTTAGAAAAATGCAATTCTTGTCGATTCCCATCATTAATGTCACGACTAATAACCCGATAATTGTTTTGTTTAACACTTGTCTGTCGTTTGGATTCAAAACTCTAATCAAAATTCAATTAATTTGTGTTTGTTTTTCAATAATTGTTTAATTCATTCAAATTATTATTATATATGTATTGACTGGAAGTGCGTGTGAATAGAGTTATTAGAGAAGAGCCAAACATACTGTTCCTCTCTATCCATAGTCTTAACTCATGGACTGAATGTTAACTTGAATTATGAGATGGGGTTTGCATTCAATACATACCGTATGTGACGAGTCGTCAGCTATTCTTATATTCCTTACAATAACTTATATTCATTTAACTGACAGTTAGTGTCAAAACGATATTCCCTTTCCAAAGGAAAGGATATAAAATGCGGACAACGATCCAAACGGCACACATGCCTGTCCTCTGAAGGCAATTAATCGGTCAAGTTGTCAATCTGTAGAGCACAGGCATTGGGTATAAAAAATGTAGGGATTTGTTAGTAAAATGCGAGAGAGCTCTGACTTATTTCCAAGTTTATTGACATTTTGTAGAACTGCTCAACATTTCATTGATTACTTTATACCCTAACCTAACCTAACGTTCCCTTCACTTGCATTCAAAGCCGCTTCAATCGGAGCACAATCTTTGTCTACTTTTTTATATAACGGACTTTACTTTTATTTTTTGCATTACTTTTGCTCTTTTTAATTATCTTTCCCTTTGTTTTCAGTCGAGAGAGAGAGAGAGAGAGAGAGAGAGAGAGAGAGAGAGCTATTATTCCTTTTTAGTTAAAATCAAATTTATGTCTAAAACCAATGACTTTTAGATTAATATCTTTAATAATTTGAGCCAAACCTCTATTTTTCTCCAAAATTTAATTTAAAGTCAAAAATAATAAAATATTTCTCAATTTGTTTGAAATATTTTCTACAAAATTGGATCTCATTTTCATTTATGAGTAAATATTTTGAAAAAACAATTTCAAAAGTCTTGTAATAAATTGTTGTCATATTTCAAACGCAAATTCAATGATTCAATAATAGTGTTGAAGGACAGGGAGTCGAGGCTTAGCTTATGATGAATTGACTTTTTATACATTGAATATGTTTTTCACATGTTTTGTTAGTCCAGTGCCATACTATCTGTGCTCTATCGGTGAGACACTTGTGATTCTCGAATGCATGTATATATAACTTATATATATATTTGTAATGCATTTGTAAATGCATTAAACACTCAGTAATTCATTGGACAGTATTGGCCAGTACTGTGGTGTCTGTTGTGTAGAGATCACTCCTAATTCAAGTTCAGTCCATTTGGTTCATTGGATTGGAGTCCACATTAATGAAAGCTCTATTAAACCCTTTGATTTCAGTGCCGGTGCCGTTGTGTTGGGCGAACTGTAGAGCACTTTCTTTTAGCCGAAGATGAGACCAATTGAGCGCTCAGTCCATGTCTGAGACGACTGAGAGGTCGGATCAATGTTTATGATTATGATTTCATATGAATTCAAGTGATAGTCATATGTGTGCTGTGATTATGAGTGAAACGACGAAAATGAGTGGAAAGGCGTCCAAATGTGTAGAAATAGGTTACATATAAGGCATACACAGCACTACTTATTGCTACTAATATTGTTTGGGCTCAACGGAAATGGTTATGTGACTGCCTTTCTGTACGCACTAATAGCTATTTTCCTTAAGCAAAACAAAAGGTCTAAAGCACTGGACATTGAGGCACAGGCAGTGGAAAGAGTGGCCCATTTTATGGCCATAATTGAACACATTTTTGCGATTTACGATTGGAGTCGTTAACGCTTTGCAAAACCCAAACCCATAATAATCTTTACATTAATTATCATTAATTTCATTTCAGTTATTATATTCTAAACTCCTATTCCAGTGCTCTCTAATGTCAGTCAACATCCCTGTCCTTAGAGTGCAATTCAATCAGAAGTTGAGAAATTGTGAAAATTATTTTAATTAGTGAATTGAGTATTGCTTTGAGATTACACTGGATTTTAATCAAAATTGATTCACAAGTAATTCAATCAAATTATTTATTTCTCTTAATGGCATATAAACTCATGTTTTTCTACATTTAATCCAAATTCAAAGTCAATTGCAGGCAAACAGTGAGCGCCTAAAGCACTGACCACTGGATTGCAGGCAAAAACTCTTTCCCTTTTATATTAGTTCTGCATTTATTACATAACTTTTTATACGTGTCCGACATTACATCCAATTTCAGACTCACTGCTATTTCTGTTCAATTTTAGTAGTGTTTGGGGGAAAGGCATCTCATATGAGAGATGGGGACAGCATTAAAGTCATTACGTTTCCTACACATCATTGATACATACCTCTCCTCTATGTCATCGTGGGTTGTCTTCTGAGGTCATGAGCTTTCATACATACATATCTCAATCCCAGGTCTTTTTTAATATTTTCTAAAAACAACAAAAATCGATGAAATTTTAGTGATTTATTGAAAATAAGTTAACGTTTGCTTCAAACTGTTTACGGCTTCACCTCAAAGCACCTGTCGTTTAGGGAAGGCATGTCTATTAAAGTGACCCAAAACCTGAAGTTTATTTCATTTTTTCAGACAATATGTGTTAAAATATACTTAAAAATAATGCAATGAACGGACTGTCAGGCCATTACTCTTACGTCCATTAGTTGATCCCATATTCCTGTGTTTATCGGCATTTGTCTATACGTGCCATCATTTGCCATCATTTCTATCAATTTTTTCATTTGGTTTTTCATATGAACCCATCATTTGTTGGTGTTTTGGCACAAACTGTCAAAATCACTGCAATTCAACTCAGATTTGTTTCAAAAGCTAAAAGCTGTCGCACAGGCAGTCTGTTTCTAACAGCCTCTGCATTCTCTACATTAACGCACATAACGTTCATCACTTGCATTACATTTACAGCAATAATAAGTCCAATAAGTGATATGTTTGCACACGTAATGTGCACTCAATTACTTTTTAGCTGAAAATATGGAAAAATCCAATTATTATTCAATATTTATTAAAATTAGTTTTGAAATGAGTTTTCATTTATAATAGATATTGTGTTATAACAACAGCACTCTATAGTAGAGGAAAGGGTTTCTCTATTATTGACGACAATATTCATTATGTATTTCTTATATTTATCTTAACATCGATTGGATTCCCAGTGAATTCATATCTCATTTCTGTCCCAAAACCGACAACAGTTTGAGAGCAGAGAATCCCTCGTGAGTTGTGTTGATAACCATTTACTTGCCATCAATTACTGAGCGATAACTGCCTTTTGTTATCCAATTCCTGTCTTAAGCAAAACAGTTAGCAATGGTTAGCCATTGGTTGCATATTAAACAAGAAATATTTGTTGCGTTAAGTATTAGCACTCGTATTGTCATAATATAATACAAATCCTATTATATGTTTGTGCACTACATCTAAACGTTTAATGTTTTGCACATAACTTATGTCTCGACGTCAGGCCTTTCAGGTGCTCTTGTCTTCAAATAAGTTATGTAAGCATTGTTTCATTACAACCACTTCTTCATTCATCCCCAGGCGTGCAATCATTGGCCCAAAAGCTAAACCCAAACTAATTCTTGTATTTCACACATAATTAAAGTAAATATTCATTGCTTTTCAAAACTCAGTTTTAATTAAACACAAAATTCGCCAAAAATTAGAGAAGTTTTGCATTTATTTTGAATTGTGTTTCAAATAAATTACATTTACTTATGATTTGTTTGTCAGTCATTCGGCTTATGGTTTCAATCACTTAAAGATATCTGTGCTATGAATGCATTATCTTTATGTGGAAGAGAGGGATAAGGGAGAGAGAGAGAGGGAGAGAGAGGGAGGGAGAGAGAGGGAGAGAGAGAACTGTAAAACAATTATTGGATTGAATCAGTACTCAAAGTATCGGAACAGTGGTCTGAGGCCAGGCATCCAATTAACACATGGAGTAATAGCAAAAACTTATGATGCATTGAAAAGGGGTGCCATCAGTGCCATCAGTGCCATAACTGCCAGTGCTATCATTATAATGATGGACTCATTTCAGTCCAATTTTTTGTTGTATTCCTTACTCAATGAGAATATAATTCTTAGGAAAGACTTCTCTATTGATTAAATCCCTTTCCATTTTGATGTAAGTCTTATATGAGTTACTGTTGACTGGAATGGTGTGAGCACTGGTAGTATATAACGAGTGCCAATGTATCGAAGGTTGTGCACAATTTATTGTTTTCCGGTGAACGCTCTTTCCTACATAATGGCATTGATTTCAGCACCCAGTCATGTCTTTCCTTCAGTGGGTTGTAGTGCTGGGTATACCAGTTGATAACAATAATTCCAAAGCTACACTGGGTATACACTGGTCATACACTGATCATTTCATTTCATCTCATTTTCTCTGTTTTTTGTTCTTTTACTCCTTATTTTAGTTCATCTTTTCATTGTTAGCCGAAGTTCTTCTTCATTAGCAGTCTATTGGTTGTGTGTCTAAGTCTAGGCCTCAATGGCCTCAATCGCCCCAACAGTTAATCTAAAAACTTATGCCAAACCTAAAGATGCCTTAACTCCAGGCACTGGGCTCTGGCACTGGCTATTCGTCCCTTTTTTGGTTCAATTCCTTTATCGCAAATATAATACAACAAATTTTTACACTAAGTTATCAGATATTCTGTAATCCCTGTGCTCTTCAAAGAAAGTTTCGCTCAATGATTATGCGATACTCTTATTTGCACTGATAGTCTCAGAGACACCCTTTGCATGTGTCTAAACATTACTCCACTCGATATGATATTAGTGTTCACTGCTTTCACACCATTCATACCATTGACTGACTCATAAGGAACTGGTGGTCCGTATGATATCAGACTAAAGACGCCAACATTCTTACGGTTGTCGCACCTCTTTAGCTATGCCTGTGCTCTCAGTGCTCTCAGTGCTCAACAGACTCATAAAGAACACATCTATGCATACATGCATTCACTGAATAAGGGCTAATGTAATGTAAAAAATAAGAGCTAAACGGATAGTAAGCACAAGACGGTGAGCACAGTTAGCTTATATATCAGTTCACTAAAGACTATCTCTCTATACCTAAGAGTTATTATACCATTCGTTAACATTTGCTGTCTTATCATTGAAAAACAGAACTTAGTTATGGCCTCTCAGTCACTATTACTTAGTGATCAGACCACCAATACTACCAGTGCTGTACACGAGATCTGTATTTAAAGCAGTTGAGTCGCCCCTAAACTAAGAATTAGGAGGTATTGGAAATCAACCCAATAATGAATGTATGCATACTTTATAAGACATTCTCCTCTACAGTATAATCCTATTCCTCTTTTGGCTACCAGTGCTAACATTCTGTCCTTTTTTGCACAAATTCACTGAATTCTGAGTCTTTTCTCTCTTTTTTTTCTTTCAAAGCATTTGTTAAATTGTATTTAAAAAAATCGATTGAATGCACAGAAATAGTGAACAAATGAAATGAAGAGACCTTTTGTTACAAAACACTCGTTTTGTTCACAATTTCATTGAGATTTTCAATTGTTTAGTAGTTTTTGGTTTGATTTCCCCTGAAATGACATTTCTTTGCCAAACATCTCATTGATGAGCACTGGTATGACTGGAAGGACTGTTTGACAGTAAAGGCTGTTTGAGTTGTGAATTGGAAAACGAAATCTGAGACAACAAAACATCCAAAACCATCCAAACCCTAGACTTTCTCCAGTTTCTCATAGAAATCCATTTTTGTGTTTAAGCCTAAAGTCTGAGTGAACTTACATTAAGTCAATTGAATTTCGATGAACGCTATGAACAGTCCATCCATTCCTTCCATTCCTTCATTGTCTGTAATATAATATTTGGTGGACATTGACTGCACTGAAGCCAAAAAGGAAATTGTGTTCAACTGGAGTGCCATATATTGGATGACTTACTGTAAAAAACAGTTACCAGTGCTATACCAATGCGTCATCCCTGGCCTCTGCTGCCCTCAAAAACAGGCACATAAGTGGACAGTGATTATAACAACATCTCTGCCGGACTCTAATCCATGAAATATTTCTTTTTTCATATGTTTTACGGCTTATGACTCGTCGGGTCATTGTTTTGTCGATCAGTGCAGACCCTCACCCCTAACCCCCACCCACGCCATACATAAAATTGTGGTTAAATGCCTTCAATGGCTATTAATATATAACGTGAGCATTGAGTGCCTGTTTTTGGCAAAATGTAAATTTTAGATGAGATGATGACCAGAGTCTTAGTGATTGAGAGTCGGGTATTCTTTGACTGTTGTGTTGGCCATAGAGGAAGGGCAGCACAAATGACCCCCAGGGATCTGAGTCAGCGAGGGATACACTTATTGGTCACTTTACTCAAAGCACTGTTCACTGAAAACTACTGACTCTTTGCTGAATTGTGAACAGAATTGACTGAATCCTAACTTTTTGTTGCTTTGCTTTGCTTTTACTTCTCTTCTCTACTATTTCTACCTTTTTTTCGCTTAAACTAAAACTAGTTTTACAAACGCTATGCGTGAGAGACATGAGAGACAGTGAAGAGAGGGATGGAGTGGACGGACAGATAATAGAGAGTCTAAAGTATTGGGAAAGAGCTCTGGCATAAGGGATAGATAGATAAATATAATAAATCGATAAGATTGGACATAACAAGCAGACTTTCATTAGTAAATATTACATCTAATTATTGAGTGCTGGCTTGAGTGGACGGCACCCATACTACCAGTGCTCCACTATTTTCTAGTTTTGAAATCATTTGCAATTCAGGGGATATTTATTATCTATTATATAATAATTGTTAAATTATATAAAATGAAATATTATTGCTTAAACTCAGTGATGGGAGCACTGGATGTCTGTTCGGGCCATAAATTATTGGACTCCACGTAATCCGTGATTATTATTATGATTTGTGTGATTAATGTCATTCAATACAATACCCCAATGGCTTATTGACAACACAGCTATCAGTGCTATGATAGCAATGGCTGTATTACTGTTAATCTAATTGACATTCACATAGAGTCCTATCACACAATAATCCCCTCATTGGAGATCCCAGACCACTGTTTCCATAAGTGTTTTTCATTACTTTAAACTCATTAAACGAAAACTTGACAAAAATATTGAAATAATTTCATTACAGTTAATGATCTTTAGCTCTCATTCTTGAATATAAATACAATTTTTTGTGTCATTTAATTGTTTCGGTTTATAGATATGAAAATTACCTAAAACTGAGGCTTCAGTTCACTCGGAAGTGAAAACTCATTTATTTGTGAAAAATTTGATCAAATATTTAATAATTTTTTTTCGCCATTAATGAAGAATTTTTCGTTCATTTCATTGCATTTGAGTTTTCATTAAAGTTTTTGTTGCTCTGAATTTCTGCTATAAATCTTTTAACAAAATCTAATAAGTCTTTTGTCTGTTTTGGTCAGTTATGTCAGTAATGCTGATTTCAAACAACAGCTGCTTCTTTAGTTCATCCCTTCCCCTCTTGAAAGCACTCAATAGGCGACACCCAATGTTAAAATGAAAGACCGAGAGACCACTACTTTTAGATGAAATACTAATATATATTAAGACAACATATTCTCTACTTTGGACTCAAATTTGAAGACATATAAGAGTAGACCCAGAGTTGAGACTCGACACCAAATTTATTCAATAATTCAACGGTCAGTTCAACCGTTGGTTCAATTGATTAAACCCAACATTTTTTTTGTCGTCTCATATCGTCTCGTATTATCCAATCATTTATTTTATTATTCCTTATATTTCGTTCAAAGAGTCGACAAAAATTGGTTTTTCGTTATTAATATTGATTTCATTTTTATATATCAAAAGAATTTTTGTCCACAAATGACAGCAAATGACTGAAGAATTCATTTATTTATTTTTTACTTTTTTTTATCAAACATTTTAAGCATTTTTTGTTTTGTTTAAGACTTTACATTCAAAACAGATTTGATTTTCAATTTTGTTTTATAAATCATTTTTATTCTTCAAAATTCAATATTTAGTTATTATTTATAACAAAAGTATTTCGCTTTTCATTTGCGATATATTTATTATAGCTTTCATTGACGTCAATGACATTCCTTACGACTTATCGACAGTTTTTCTCCAAAAGTCTTGTTTTATTTGTCATTTTATTTCTCTATCGATTGAAAACTCTGGCGAAGAATCAAAACATAATTGATATGATTATTGAATAGCTATTGAAGTCTTCAGAAACAAAATTAATTAAATATTTTATGCCTTTATTTGTGAAGAAATAATTCACTTAAAAGTTGTTTATTTCAAAATCCATTCAAAATTCTCTTATATTTACAAATCATTGTTCAAAAAAGTGTTTTATAAGTTAGTGATAGCACTGTTAGTCAAACGTTAACAAAAGTGTTGCAATTTTCTTGCAGACTGTTAATTGATCGGCACATATGGTTAGTGTAGGTTTGGGTTTACTGTAGGTTTATGTTTAGGTGCTTTACATTATGATTAGTGCCATAAAAATATCTGATTTCCCATAAAAGCGAGTGAGGGATAGGGATAGGGATAGGGATGCGATAGCAATATAGCGATAATCTCTATGAAAGTCAACACAACTTCATGTAAATAAGACTATAATTTATTGATTTGTTTTGCTTGTGTTGTTTCAGTCCATTCAGAGCCGACATTCCCTTCACATCTCAGTTACATAACTTGTATTTTAGTAAAAGTCTTACTTATATTAAATGAGTTTTAATTTTTTGTTTCAATCATTTGATGCAAAACTTTTGCCAAATTTTAATCAACTCATCTTCAGAGCACTGGGTTTTTTTTGCGAATGAGTAATGGTGTGAATCTAACAGCAATTTCAGGGGAAAATATTACCATAAATAACCCCTTTTTGAACATTATTTTCAAACTTATTTATTTAATTAATTAAACCCAAAGAAACAGTGAAACAGAGAAAAGAGGTTTTGATTTACGGCTGAAATACAATATATTTTTTCATTTTTTTCATTACATAAATGTTTTGTCTGTTGTGTATTTGAATAGTCACTCAAGTTGTGAGTCCTTCACGTGTTCTTTTGAGGAATGGCTGTGATATATGTGCTGTTCCTTCGGGTGATAACTATAAGCGTGAATCTCTCCCAACGAGTGCACAATCTCTCACATTCTAGTCTTTATTGCATTTTTCTAGTCTTTAGCATAAAATGTTTGACCATTTAATCAAATGAGGCGTTCATTCAAATAAATTATTGAATAACTGTTTATTAAATTCAAAAATTCAGTCAAATTATTGGGAAATGCATTCAAAGGTTATTAGTATTAATGAAAATCAAATAATACGACAAAAACAACAGAATATTTTGTTTTTCATTAAAGTCTGAAATATTTGTCTTTAATTTCATTCAATTTATAATTTAATGAAATTTTTCATTAATTGTTAAAAACTTTTTGATTTTATTTTTGAATCAATTTTTATTTAATTTTAAAATTTCATTGTTTTCTTCAAATCTAAAACTATTTTTGAACAAACATTTCAGACTTTTATCGAAAAACAGTTAATTATATTGTATATGAAGTGAACTGATCCAGGTTAGAGATCTACACTATAATTAGAGTCCACTCTGTTTAGTTAAATAAGACTCAAAACAATTAAAACAATTGAATATTTATTTATATAATGTAATGATTTGTTCGTTAACTCCAATCGGAGGCCAAAAATGGTTTACAATTTTATTTGAGTTTCATTTGAATACGAAATGAATTGAAATAAAATTCCTGTCATGTATTAAGACTGGCATAAAGGCCTGGTATAGGTACGGTAAGGCCTGGTATGATATGAAAGGCGACTTAATTATAAAATCCACTCTCAATCGACTTAATGATAAAATTATATAATAGACTAAAAACGCCCAAAACTTTTTGCAAATACTTTTTTAGAATTCATAAAAAGCTATTTATTTGAAAACTAGAAAAAATGTTAGCAAAAATAAATTTGTAGAACTTATATACCCGTTTCCAATAGACCCTGGTCTTCAGCATTCTTGTCACACATGTATATGATGTGAGTTTTAATACCAATAATAATAATTGATATGAAATTCATTCGCATTGCAAACACAACACAAATCATGAAATTATGAAAATGAAAAAAAGTTTAACTGAATTCCCATTTCTCATACAAAATGCGAGTTTATGTCAAAAATATCGGTGTATTTGCTTATGATTTGCTTATTATTACAACTAATGAATTAATTTCTGCTTTCTCTCACAAATTCTCAATTCTTTTGGATAATAATAATTATATTTATTATTATTAAAACATTTATTATTATTATTATATAAAGTGTAACTATAAATGAAATTATTGTTTTTCTCTCTCTTTTTCATTGTAATCGACAAACAATTCAAATCACTTGAAATATTTCTGTCAATTTTCAGTGTCATTGATTGCATCCATACATACAGTGATAGGTTTTGAAACTATTATTTTCAACAAAACAATAATAGCTTTTAATTTTTATCAAAGCTTTTCTCTCAAACAACACAACAAAGCGATTATGAATTTACAACTGAAATGTGAAACTAAATTAAAATCTCTTTTTATTTTCCACTCATTATAACCACAAACAAAAATAATAACTCTTTTTTGGTTTGTTTTGGATGAAAATGTGTTAATCTTTTTCTTCTAGTGAGTCAACATAGGTTAGGGTCTATTCATTAGTTGTGTAATGAGATTGAAAACTATAACAATTAAAATAATGTAAATACAAATCAAAACTATTGTACAGATGTTGGAGTATTTTTACAATTAAAAGATGACGATCTCATCACACAATTAGATGAATGGATGACTCTTTTGGACTTCAATATCATTATTGATTAACAGATGAATCGATTCATTCATTAATGTTATGTCACTTTTGAATACAAATATTTAGGTTTCAATTAATGCCTATAATATTGTTATTGATTTAATTTTGACGTCAAATACTATAAGATTTGTTGCTTTGTTTGTTAAAACAATTTTATATTTGGAGAAATGGCTTAATTTGAAACCAGAGTTGACATAACATTAGGTGTGAATCAAATGGTGTCTGAAGTTTGAAAATAATCTAATCTATTGACCATTGAATACATGTTTCGTAAAACAAATTGATTGTAAAATTGAAAAAACCTTTTACTGAAGGCGATTGTCAACTCAACACTCAATTAGTTTTTATATTTAGTCATAAAGTGATTGTTCATAAAAATTGTCTATTAATTGGATATTGTTTTCATTAAAGTCTCAAAACTATTTGTAATTTTCATGAATTTTAATCAAATATTTTGCAAATGTAAGGAAAAATTGTGAACACATTTCAAGATAACATTTTTTCAAGTTATAAAATATTACATAATTTATACAATACATTGAGTGCCGAAACTTGAGAAACAGTGTATACTTGAAAATGTTTTCATAATTTTTCTCATCATTAAAAAAAAATCAAATGATTTATTGTCAGACAAAACATTGAAATACTGTTAATAATTGACGTCATTTTACACAACTTTTTCAATAATTTATTCATTAGTTTTGGGTTTTATTTTATTTTTACTTTTTTGAACTGAAAATCGCTTCACTATTGGTCCGATAAGTGCATCAGTAAATCATGAAAATAGGAGATCTTCTCCTCATCTCTATCTCTAGTGACTAATGTAATGAATCAATTAATTAGTTGAAAGAGTGAAGCACAGGAACAGTATATACTCCAAGTGCTGGCTATGTCTTACGCCTCTCTTTACGCCAATATACAGTTTGGGAGCTATTTTTGTACAATAAACTAATGTAAAGGAGAGGCGTATGTATTAAAAGCGACACAAAATGTTGATTATTATGTAATATAAAAGCGATACACCGTTTGAACCAAATTAGTGAAGCACTTCATTTGAATAACAATTAAATTAAGTTTTTCTTGGTTTCAATTTTCAAACTTATAATCGCCTTTCAGTTGAACCCTAAACCCAAACATAAAGATTATGCACTACTTCTCCAATAGTATAACAAAAACAAAACAAAATCTGTTTTAATCTTCAATTTGTTTGCATATCTTCGGCCGAATCTATGGGTGATATTTAAAGTATATTTTAGGCCATTGTATGCACTCTTACAATAAAAATAGAGATTTTAATCAATTTTGTGAAAACCTTTCGCAAAACTAAAACAATATTTAAATTGGTTTCGGTTGTAAAGAATCGGTGGTTGACTGCACTGGCATTCAATTTGTTTGTACCATAACTTTATTGTGAACTATACAGAGCTATTGACAGATCACCAAAAGAAGGGCCCAATTATTGTATATAATATCAGGTGATTCTGTCAATAATAATTTGAATGATGGCTACAGTTGACCACCAATTGATTAATTGATTGTTTCCCGGACATTTTCATTCACATTGAAAAAGCAGTGTCAATTTCTAACAGCCTTTGTAGCAATTTTAGAGGTTTAAAGACAAACAACAAAAACAAAAACAACTTATTCTAAGTTTATATGATTTATATCTATATATAAAATATAAATATATATTTAAAATGATTTCAAAAAAAATGGGAATTAATTACAAACTGCAGACAAAAACCACATATAAATTCTCATCTAATGTATTGTACACAAAACAAAAGCTCTGCAATTTGTGGGCCTTTTTATTATACTGTAAATAGTGTTATACCTCCGTCGTTGAGGCAACAGAAGTGCCAAAAAGGCCTATTTTTGTGGAGTTTTACAATTTTAAGTATTGATTATTAAGTATTGATATGAAATTCAATAAATTTTTAGTTGAAAACTGTTGCTTTATCTTTCATTTATTCAATCATCCGGGTGCTATTCCAAGCGATTCCAGATTCAGGTAAGAATTTATTTTTACATTTATTTTGTTTTTTTTGAATTTAATTACGATTTTCTGTGCAATGGTTTGAATTCAATGAAAATCAATGTCAGGAATGAATTGCAGTTAAGAATTCCAAAGCGAATAAAACAATCTCTCCTTTCAATCAATATTTGGTTTTAGTTTAGTTAAGGTTTCAAATTCTTGTCGGTGTGCAGAGGAATAGGAGGAAAGGGATCTGAGGCTAGACTTTGTGTGTTGAGTCATCTTTTCAATCAATTTGTTTACTTGTTTTTAATCAAAAATACGAGAGAGAAGGAGGAAAAAAGATTTTTAGCTTTCATATCAGTGTTTATGTGTTTATGTGTTCATTGAATTCAGTTTCAAAGCTATTATTTGTTGAATCCGTGAAAATATCTATTGATTTTTGAAAGCGTTTGTTCATTGAAGCGATTATTAATAAATTGAAAATATGGTACAAAAACAGTGGAAATAAAAGCAGAGAATAAAGTTTTGATCGTAAACTGTGACAGATGTAGCGCACAGTTAGCTCAAGAGTACAACATTCCTAACAACACAATTACAGTTATATGTATTTTCGCCCAATTTTCCAGTTTGTCTGCAAAACTTGAGCCAAACTACTACCGGTGCTGTCCATCCAATCGGTCGACACATTATTTTTATTATTATTTTTCCCCATTTCTCCCCAAACTGTTGTAAACCAAAACACCGATAAGTCTGGTCCGGCATTTATGTTTCGTAATTGCAATCCTCTCCCCCACCCCTTCACTCTTAACCCCCCCTTTTCGCCTAACTTTTTATTCAAACCCAACAATGGATTTGTTTATCAAAACAATTTTGCACTGTTTTGTAAAGTATGCGAAACTTGTGCTCAATCTATGCATACATTGAAATACATAATAGTCTTAACGCCTGATATATAATACAAATGTATTTTCGTTTGTTTTGTTCAAAAAATATATCGTAAATAGGATTTTGTTATAAATATATTTGTGACATGTTTTGTCATTTCAGACAACATTTTATCACTTTTTAGATAATTTCAATGCAAATACAAAAACAGGATTTCACTTTAAGTGTAAATATGATTAGCGTTTTATTCAATATTAATAATAGATTTGTCATTTGTTTGAGCATTCAGATAAACAGGGTCACTTTAAAATCTAAATGTGTTTAGCAATCATTGGAAAAAACACTATAAGAAAAAGTGTTTATAATTTTATTTTTGAATATTTTATGAATTTCTGCTTAAAATAAAACAATTGTTTTGGACTTTAGGTATAATTTAAGTGCACTTTCATTGCATGAATGAATTGAATTGATTTAAAAATAGTATACAATCATTGAATATATTGTAATATTTAGTGATTATTAACTGAAATTGAAAACAGTTTAGACTTTTTGTGTATTTCATAAATATTTATTTTAATATAAATAATTGATTTTTTTTGAGCAATTCATATACCAATACATCAAACATTGTTTGTGAATACCAGGGATCGATAGCTATATTGTTTTCAAACACAACTGATATTAATAACGATGAGTTGAGTTAGAGTTAAGTTCATATCTAACTTATATTACATTTTTATTGATCCAATTTGTTTTGAGTGATATATTTTTAGCATAACTAAGCATATATACAATGCCTACTATGCCTACTGTGCCTACTATGCCATCATCTTATTTGATGTTACATTGGATTGACATCTTATTGTATTGTCGAAGAGCACAGACATGAAGACATACTTGTATTATATGTCTTCAGTTCGGGGCTTATATTCAAAGCAAATACTATACTATATATTAGTTTATATGAAAAGATAGTATTAATTCGTTTTTTCGTTTCTCATCCCTGAAGTAAGTATTTGTAAGTATTGATCATTTTTACAGTAAAACATCTTTGCAAGTACTGAACAACACTGCCAACACTGGATACTAGTCCTCACCAGTAGAGCAATGCCAATGTGATGGACCTCCAGTGCATCAATAATAACTGATCCCTCCATATGTCGAGTTTCTATCTATGCTCTCACGAGTTTTGATTCTCTCTCTCTCTCTCTCTCTCTCTCTCTCTCTCTCTCTCTCTCATTCTCTCTTCTCATTCCCTCTGTTGTTATTGTTATTGATTTTTCATATGAAATGTTGTCACGAAATAAAGTTTGATTTCAATACTGTGTTAAATGCAGTCGTGTTTCAGATTATCAGCGCATTGAAGGCCCTGAAGAACGGGTCAACTGTTTAGTGATTCACAACAGTATTAGACTAAACGCTGAAAATAAATGGCTGTAATGTTTGGCCGCAAGTAATGAAAGTGTGAACAAAAATCTCCTGATTTTATGTACAGTTAAAGCGTTAATAAATTTCTAACTCATCGTCTATAACCTGAAGGCTCTCTCAAAGTCATATCAAATGTATATTTTATTGCATTAAATGTTTTATTACAATAGCACTGGCATTACATCCCAGTGCTCCTCCACAGAGTATAAATACAATGTTCACTCGTTTGCTCGCATTTCTGTCGTTTGTTTTTTCAGTTGCTTTTTGAGTCGATTCTTCAAATATAATAAATTACATAAAAAACATGATTTGATAAACAATTATTCAATTGTTAGTCATATTCAACCTTTCCTTCAGTTATTAGATTTGTTTACAGAATATTCCCATTAATAGCGTCAATATGTGTCAAAAGTTTTTTGTTTATGAAAAACAATTTCCCTGTTATAGGCATGGGATGTCTTATTATCCTAAATAGTCAACACCAGTAGTTGGTGTGAGTGCTAAAGGAGAGGCTATAGAGAAGAGCACAGGGCTATGATAACTGTCTATTTAAGCACTAGCCGTTCACTTTTGATATCCTGTTTCACAGATAAATGTTCTCTTTTTTCGCTTTTCTTTTCAACAATTTGTTATATCTTTTGCAAACATAAATATTTTGCTCTCCAGTTGTGGGGAAAGTATCGGGTCTTAAACACAACAGAGTGTAGAGGATAGGGAGGATGTGTTGAGACTTATTTTGTTAAATCATTATATTATGCTCTGCTCTTCACAGCGCTCTTAATGTTATGCCTTTTTGGTACAAAAGTTTTCGTTACCATTGATTGAAAAACAAGAAAAATAACGCAAAATATGTTTAACTTTTGATATTTTTTTTCTCTTTGGTTTCAAATCACAGGGCGTTTAACACTAGAAATGAATGGAAACGAGTGTTTATCCTAAGCATCCGCCGCAGCCTCCCATACAAACGTCTCAATTGATATTACAGACGAAGAACCACAACATCTAAACCAAAATC
The DNA here is from genome assembly GCA_034687845.1 of Pantelozetes paolii. Classification (NCBI taxonomy): domain Eukaryota; kingdom Metazoa; phylum Arthropoda; class Arachnida; order Sarcoptiformes; family Oribellidae; genus Pantelozetes; species Pantelozetes paolii. The sequence continues at coordinate 27,090 of JAQGAT010000317.1, forward strand.
AAAAGTCGTTTTTAAGTTTTCAGTTTTAAAGTCAAAAAGCGTTTTATATATCGATATTTAAGTGAAAAAATAATTTTCAATTGAAATCAAAATCAAATTATTATTATATAAACCAATCGTTGATTAAGTTATGGAAACAACACATCGGATGTGACGATGAGCTCATCAGTTGTGAACACAAACACTGATATTTCGGTTAACAATACGGGTATAATTAGAGTGAGCCGGGACACTGATGCAGCAAATATTTACTTACATCAGGACAGGGATCTGTCGCCCGATAGGGATGATAGTATAAACTCCCAGAGCGTACGCTCAGCTTCTATAGACTCTATTGCATCGATGACACAGCGGTCCGGAAGGCAGCCCTCCTGTTCCTCAGCGATGGCCTCCGCCGAAGATCCCGAACCGCCGACAAAGAAACGTAGAAAACAGAGTAATCCCGTGCGATATGGACAGACAGCACACCAGACACCTATACTTCCCGCCGGTATCGATGAGGACTTACCTGAGGAAGAGGATGACGACGACGAGAGTCTGATCGCCGCCGGCCTCAGAGTCTCATCACAGCTTCAAAGGTCGGGTAGTTTTGACTCATCCGACGACGACAGTAATGATGACGAAGACATCGATGACGAGCCGTCTCTGGATTTGGAGAGAAGAAAACTAATACAACAAAGTGTGGCCAATGTTATGAACTTTCATAAATACCAACTCTTGTGTCCGCACTGTAACCACCCGTTCCGCAGTGACGATGACCTGCGCAGGCATATAGAGGAAGAGCACGTGCAGAAACTGCTGGAGCAACAGCTGTTCCAACAGCACCAACACCAGCAACAGTTGAACCACAAGTCACTACTTAATGGTCCCAACCCTTTGAGACCATCGCTAAGCGAAATGTGTAAACAATACGATCAAAACCAACACAAATTCAATAGCGATGACTCCGGGAGTGGCAGTTCCAGCAGTGGTAGCAATAATAACAGTCCACTGCAGTCACCGTCTGGACAGTTGGATCGCAAGTCATTTGATGCGACACAACCACTACCTCACGGTTCCAGTGATACAAAAGACTTCGGCAGTAATTTCCTTCCTTTCCATTTACCACCAAATATGCCGCCACTGATACCAATGAGTCAGCCGTCAAGTGTGTGCGGCAGCGGTGGAGGAGAGGGCACAAAGTCTGGTGGCCAGTCATCATCGCCGGGCGCGGCGCCCATCTCGTTGGCAATGTTCTCCAATCCGATGGCTCCGTTTCTGTTCCCGATTCTGCCGTCGGGGCCTAACGCTGGTTCCAACGGGAGTGCAATGTCCGGGAACGGGTCGGGCAGTGGTCAACAGGTCAGTTCTGGAGGCGTAAGGATTTTTAATCCTGAGGCCTATTGTGAACTTTGCAACAAAGAGTTTTGCAACAAATATTTTCTTAAGACACACAAAGCAAACAAACACGGGATCTATTCAATGGACACTTTAGTCGGTCCCCAACCGTTCGGCCAACCCTTCTTCACCTCCGGACTCAGCAACAGCGGCGGCAGTCCGACAGCCGCGGCCGCCGCCGCCGCAATGCAAATGCAACACTTACTGCAGTCGAGCGCTGGTATGACGCCTACGTCTGAAGCACTGGTAGTGACGACACCGATGCGGTCGGGGGTTATTAATATGGAGTCCTTCTGTGAAATCTGTCAAAAAGAGTTCTGTAATAAGTATTTCCTTAAAAAACATAAACAGAAAATCCATGGCATCGTTGACCCACACAATACACACCAGTCCTCACAGGGCTCGTCGGCATCGCCGGGCAGTTGCAGTAACGAAACCCATGCCAAAGGCAATTCTCCCAGTCCTCCACTGGTCAACACATCCCTATCACTGCCAATCACTTCGACCTCCTGTCTGTCATCGATGCAAGTGTCGACACCGCTATCTACCAGTTCTCCATTGAGTACAAGCGAAAGGGCACTGCATATATCAACGCCACAAATGGTGAGCTCACATACCACTACCAGTTCCCCAACAAATTGCTTTGTTTGTGAAATATGCAAACATGACTTCCCAAACATAATATCACTGCAAACGCATCGCTTTAGCGCTCATTACCCGCAATCAATGCATGCGATGATACCCGTGTCGAGCGCACAGTTACAATCCATGGCCGCCGCCGCCGCCGCCGGTGAATCACCTGCGCCGCGGCCTATATTAGGCCCGGTGTCAGCGCTGTCAGACACCGGCAACTTTGTCTTCACAGCAGACAAGTTGCGAGAGATGGGTGTCATTAATGCCGACGCCTTCTGCGAGATCTGTTGCAAAGAGTTTTGCAACAAATACTTCCTAAGGACTCATAAAATCAATAAACATGGTCTCAGTTTCGACTCTAACTCATCCACCAAATCTCAAAGCGGCCGCAACTCTAACGATAATAAGGGAGAGGACAGTAATATGTCACCCAATGATAATGACGACAGCTTTCTAGAGCCGGGACAGAGAGATCCGACCACTTATAGCAATGGCTCCGAGTTTTTCAACGCCATGTCTGGCCTCCAGTCTGAGTTGCAGTGCGAGCTGTGTTGCCGACCCTTTGGAAGTCATTATTTGCTAAAAATGCATAAATTTTATTCACATAACATTCCGTACATCAAAGAGGAAGACATCAGAAAATCAATGACCGCCTCTCCCGGAGCCCAGAGTGAAGTTCCTAACGACAGCTTAGCTAAGGGTATGTCAGAGTCCTCTGACTGCTCCCAACCGCGCAATATTGACAACAGTGGCAATGGACAGAGTGGTCACTTCGGCGACTGTGAGCCGAACGGTGGCACTGGGACACAGACCAGTGCAGACCAGGCCAGTCAGGACCTGCAGAAGTTGCAGTCAATGATCAAAGAGCTTAACTCCTCGTCCTATTTAGACAAAGCGCAGTGCAATCTCTGTCGACAAGAATTTGAGAACAAATACTTCCTTCGCGTCCATCAGATGAACGATCACGGAGTGGTTGGGGTCGAGGACTCGGCGCCCATAGACTCGAGCGCTTTCATGAAAACACTTTTCGACGCCAACCGATCGGCGTTTCCCTTAAGTCAAAGCGTTGTCCAAACGGGGGATTCGGAAGCGTTTTGTGATATCTGTCACAAAGAGATGTGTTCCAAGTATTTCCTGAAGACTCACAAACAGAACATTCACGGCATCTTTGAGGGCCCCCCGACCCCCACCGATGGCACTCCCCCATCATTCCCACCGCACACACCTCCGCACTCATTCCCAGTGCACCGCAAGTCGATTGATGAAGCGGTCAACTTAGCGATGTCTCCCAACCGAAGTAAGTCTATCTCTGGCCCACCGATGCAGATGATGGTGAAGCCTCCTATGCCTCCTATGCCTCCAATGACACAATCAATGGTCTCACAGACCACTCAAATGATGAGTACGGATGGGAAGCCCCGGAACATAACGGGCCGTAATTATTGCAATATATGTAACAAAGAGTTGTGTAATAAGTACTTTATGAAGACTCATATGTTGAAAATGCATGGCATTAACATCGATGAGCACCCGGTGGAGGCCTCGGCCAACAGCACCATTGGTGGCGTCACGTGTGATATCTGTCAGAAGGAGTTGTGTAGCAAATACTTCCTCAAAGTTCACAAACAGAACACTCACGGCATATACGAAGAGCCCCCTCAGCCTAAAGAGCCCCGAAATACGGACACCACTGCTGTGGTGAATAGCGCCGATCGGGAGCCCCAGCCCTCGCATGGCATTGACCCAAATGACACGAACAACAGATACTTCAGTCACTACACAGAGGTCTGTCCCTTATGTGAGCGGAGATTCAAAAGCATTAAATGGCTTAAGACTCATATGATTAACGATCACTCAGACATCGTATCCATGAGACCAACCGACCTGTCAATCAATGGACCCAACGCTGACTTGAGTCGTCTGTGCATTCTGTGCGGACAGACCTTTCCAGACAGGGTTGCCCTTCACATACACTTAGTCAAAGAACATCGAACCAGTGCTGAAGAGTTAGGCATTAGTGGCAACAACTCAGGGATGAAATTAGCGACAAATACAGCCACCGATCTCTCACTCAAATCAGAACTCATACCAATTGGGCCACAATTGACACAACACTTGTCCAGTCATCAAATGCCAGTGCAATCAAGACTTAACGGCACTACCTCTCCCTCATCGCAGAACAGCACAGGAATGCTCTCCATTCACAACAGTTTCAATTCTCAGACCCAGAGCTCAATGAATGCTAACAATAGTCTAAACAAAATTACAAACCTTTCCAACACTAACACAATGAACAACAATTGTATGACAATGACGTCGACGCCGATCACCAGTGCTATCACCACAAGCAGTGCTAAGCCATTGAACAGCACTAACACCAGTCCTAACAGTAATACAGAGACTAATAATGCGATTAATATAAACACAAATCACATCAATATTACCAACAGTTGTAACAAAACCAATGATAATATCGGTTATAATGAAAGCATCGGCTCTAATGTCAACTCAATGAATGCCAGTGTCATCACCTGTCCCACAATCACAAGATGTCTGACCTCTTCCACCTCCACTCTGGTCACAAATTCCAATACCAGTGCCAGTAGTAGTAGTGGTAGTACTGCTATAGTAAAGGAAGAGCACTCGCCATCCACTCTGCTCTCCAGTCACTTATCCACTATAATAAGCAAAAGAACCGGATGTGGGACTCGTATATACCAGTGCTCGTACTGTAATTACTCGACTCGTTGGTTGTCCAACCTTTACGCACATGAGAAACGACACACCCGTCTCAACACAGAAGCTGATAAGAAGTTCGTGTGTCGTATCTGTCATCGCGCCTATCGTTACAACCATTCCCTTCAACGGCATCTTCTAAACCATCGGTCCAGTGGTCTAAATGGCAGAGACGTCAGCGCTATCGCACTGTTGGCACCCAATTCATCAAAAGAGTTGTTATCCTCGGGTGGACTGCACTCTACCTCATCGGACAAACTGTTGGGAATGGAATCAAAATTTTCGCGTTTATTGTCGGGTCCGTCAACACTGAACCGGTCGGTGGTTCGGCCCAACCGTATAAAGCGGTACCGGTGCTCAAAGTGCAATCGCACCTTCAGAACCAGAGATCTCTGTTTGGCTCACATTCACGTCAACCACACCGACAGCCGAAAGATAATAATGACGTCCTGTTCCGGGAAAGCCATGGGTTTATGCACTTACTGTGGATTCGTTACGAAAAATCTCCAAATCCTTAAAATACATATCAATACTAATCACAACAAAGTGACCACAAGTCCGGCCACTGATCTCAAGAGAATGGCCAACAAAGCGCTCGAATCGCCACTTAATCTCCGGAAGTCTATCGACTCGACACCCAAAGAGTCGGCGCTCTCTTTGGTGACCAATAAACCCGAATCTGCTGTCTCTCCCTCTGGTTGTAGTGACGATGACAGCAATGATAGCACTGGACGACAGGCGGGCAGTCAATTGGCAGTTATGGGAAGTGAACAACAGTCCCCAAACCTGCCGATGACCTACGCTATGCCGCAGAGTCCACCGCACGCCGGCTCCTTCATAATGCAACCATTCCTTATCACCCAACCCGACACTGAGGGTTCGCTCACAAACGACACATTTGTGCCGTCTCTGGTCTACCTTCCCGTCAGTCACAAAGTCTTACAGCCTGTGAGAGTGGCGTTTCACTTGACGCCCGCTTAAACGCCTAACCAATTGACTCGGAATCGATTGGTGGGACAGTTGTGTAACTGGTCTTACAATTAGTGATATAACAAATCAAAATGAAAAACATTCCGTTATATTAGTATTGATTTCTATATAACATAAAAATGTGAAACAAATCCAAAATCAAAACCACTTTTGATGTCAATTGTGTGAAGTTTTAGTGCCATTTGGTTTGCAAATCGTATTTCAATACAAATTCAAAACAAAATTTATTACTTAAAGCAAAACAAAAGACTGTTTTATCTCTGAAGCCTATGATCTCTTCCAAGCGTTTCATTTTGCTATCGACTCCTAAATCACAACTACTTTTAGATTGTGTTTAAAAGACAACAAAAATATTATTTATATTTCAGTTAAAAGTTATGAAAATTTCCAAAACATTGAATAAGTTTTTATATGAATTGATGTTTAATTTGAAGACAAAACACATAAAACACATGAAAAACGATTACATCTTTGATCGGAAAGCCATTTGTTGGTCATCGCATTGCAATCAATGGCATCGGGTGTTGGTGTCGGTGTTGCTCATCATTGAAGTGATCACATCCTCACAAATACATGTCATATCATATCGTTTCCATTCGTGAAGACATTGTATGCGCTTTTCAGTCAAGAATTGTGTATACGTTGTCCGTCAGTAATAATGATAATAACTAGACCTACCGTTCCCTTTAATAGTGACTCTGGTGCACAATGTCATACCCCAACTGCCCGTCGGGCGGGAATCGCAGTGATTCTAGCGCTACAACTTATAATAAGGTGCCTGACGTTTCTCGCCGGAGAGGACGGGCAGTCAATTACAATATGTTTGGGACTATGACTCCAATACCTAATCAACAAAACAAATGCATATATTATTCGCCTCTAAAATATCCAATTGTTTTATATAATGATAAGTCACGACAAGACGCCTGTCTTAATGCCTGCGCTTCTGAACCACCGTTTCCATACCTTGGGCTCAAATCAAACCAATATATTATATAAATATTAATTCAAATGCAAGTAATTATTAATGACTTAAAAGATAACTATTATATAAGAAGAAGAAAAAAATACATTTTCCGTACGAAACGATAAATTTTATTGAAAATCAAAACAAATCAAAATAAACTCAAAAATCAAATTAAGTTTTAATTTATATCTGAATTTTTTTGAACATTTATTTTGAGTGCAAAAACTGTGATTCAGACGTCAGTTGTTATAATTGCAAACAAATAATTGAAATTTGAATTTATTTTAGAAGAAAATCAAAATATAATCTCAATTACAGACAAAAATGACATTTTTTTGATGAAACAAGAAATTCAAGAAATAAATGATTAGTTTTTCATTTCCACCGTTAAGTGACACAAACTTTTGGTAACTCTGCGCCCAAACACTGAAACAGACAAAAAGCAAAAAAAGATAACATTAAATGAAATCTTAATTTCTCTGCACTTTATGTTTTTGCTCAACCCTTTGAACTTAAACGCCTAAAAACTCCCCGAAAAAGCTATTCTTCACCGCATTTTTGGTTCATTTCCACCGACGCCTACCTTTCCATAGAAGCCAACCTTTCGATTGAAAAATTGTTTTGAAGAGAAGATATTCAAACAATTAATTTGGTTTCAAAGACTGCAAACACCGCTCAACACAACAGATAAGGAGAAAAAATATAATTGTTTTTTAAACAAAAAAATATATAATTTTGAAGTCAAATGATGTGTTCATCCAAAGGTAGGATAAGGACTGAAATTTCAATCTCTTTTGTGTCTATGGTTTTCTAATAGTCATTCCCCTTAAAACAAAAATACACCTGAAAAACGCAAACGTGGCTTAAATTGTAATTATTTTATTAAAACTTCAAAACCATTTTTCACTCACAATCTCGTTGTGAGTAATGATCTTTTGTATTGGGATTTGTGTCGCAAAACGAAGAAAACAAAAATCAAAACATTTTTTAGAGTTTTTTTTCACATATTTTAATCCCATTTCGAGAATATTTTTATTCATCAAAAAAATAGTGAAACAAAACAAACATTAAAACAAAAACAAACAATAATAGTGTTTATCAAAAAAAAAGTTTTATTAATATATTGAGAAATATTATAAATATTATAATTAATACTAAAAAACAATTGTTTTTGTGTTTGAATTTCAAAATTTTTTGATTAATATGAGCCAAAATCAAACGAAAAAATCTTATATCAATCCGTATATAGAGTAAAATATATCTATATATTGAATGCACAAGAATATTTCAATTGTCGTCCAATTAATACAATTATAAACAAAAATTGCTTAATAATCAAAATGACTGAGAGTTTTACTAATTGATGGGTTAATGATAAATATGATAAATAGATAGAGAGCTCACTATTTTATTGTACTATAAAAACATACTTTCAGTTGTATTATATATTTGGGAAATAAAAGGAGTATTTATTCCCACTTGAATTTGCGGGGAATGGGATGTGAGAGTGAATATACACAACAGATATAATAATTTAATATAATATAGAAAAGACGGCAATAATGCCGACGAGAAGTACAGTATTAAGTATTGCTATTATATATTAATGAACGGATTGTGTGACCCCCTTGTGTCCCCCCTTAGCATCTATTTCTTCTTCTTTTTTTATATCCAGGGTTTTGTTGACTTGTTTTTAGCAAAAAGTAGATCTGTTTTAGTGAATATACGTTTGGCTAATATCTAACACTATTAGAGTCCATCACTGTTTCACTGTTTCATTGCTGCTAATTCTCATCATTCGATTCTCCAGTGCAATGCACTGTTGAGCCCTAGCCTACCAGTGCTCTGTCTGAGCTTTACCCATCTTCGCCACTCAAACCTCATCATCATTATAATGATTACTAAATTTTTTCAATAAAAGCTTACTTTTATATTAATTATAATTAAATGTTTGAATTATATTCAGACTTTTCACTAATAAATCAATTCTACGGTGAAGTGAATGTCGGCTTCACAGCAATACCAGAATTATTTCATTGCCTCCTTAACCTCCCTTTCCCTTCAGCTCATTGTCTGCTTTCTATTTATGTCTCAAATTTGTAATACAAAAGTCTTTTTGCTCTTCATTTGCAAACACTTCTTAATATTAGATATGAATATCAATTGAATTTAATTCACAATATGTTTCATTCAATACAAAACTGCTCTCTGTTTAACATCCGTGCGCTCACAGACACAGATTAGTGATGAGGTCAGGTGTCCTCGCATTGTAATGGAAAGAATGTCCACATTGTCTACCAGTTCTCTCTCTTCTAGTCTTTGATTTAGTGGTGCTTTCATTCAGTTATTATCGGCTATGATGTGCAGCACATGTATGTGAAGCTCAAATCAGGCCATTTATAGCTAATTATTTACTTCACACAACTAAGTCATGTATATGTCATCGATTTCCAAGTGTTACCAGTGCTCTATCACACCATTGAATGCCATTTTGCTCGTGTGTGTGCTTTCTTGTGCCCAAAACTTGTTACACAAGTGTTTATGCATTGATTGCTTCAATCATTCATTTATTTAATATTCAATTTTGCGGTCAATTTTAGACAAAAACTAATAATTGCTTTCAAATCTCCCTTTAATTGAATGAAAACTCAATTATTATTTAATAATATATTAATTTATGTCTAGATTTTTAAAACTCAACTCAAATTCAATTGAAAATAATTTTCATAAAATTGAAATTTTCAACAGTTTTTCAAACTTTCAGACTTTTATCTCATCTATTGATCACTTATGTCATGTATTTCCCGTAAAACAGCTTTAATTCAGTATAAAAGCCCTGAAAAATGTTGAACACATAGTCCGTCATTGCATTGCCTTTTGTTATTCAAAATAACTTTTGGGTTGATTTGCATTTTCACGTTTAGCCCACAGACTGAGTAAACATTGAGAGGCAGGCTATGCCTGGTAGAGGACAGACATTATTAAAACTTTACTAAAACCATAGCCAATACAGACTATAATCTCCTCATTATATAATTCAACAGATTTTAAAGCCCAGTGTTGTCTCACTTTAAAGTAGTCATAAATTTGTCAGAAAATGTAATTTAATTCAAGTTTTTATTGAAAATAATTTGCAATAAGTGTTAAAAGTTTTGTTTACTTTTCATTAAATGTTTCATTTCTTGTCTGAAAACAACTGTTTCTGTTGTTTTAACCCAACTTTTTTGCCTGAAAAGCAAACACAAGCTCTAGTCGTGAATTGTTTATCATTTAGAGGTTTAGGGGTTGAAAATTAATGTTTGTTATTGCGGGTCCTGTGAACACGAGTACTGTTCCCCTATTTTCCAGTGCATGTCATATATTATTACTATCTTTTCAAATACATTCAAAATAACACTCTCTTTGGCCTCACTTTCCTCTCTGTTCTCACATTCGTCACAACATTTTTCACTATATTTTATGTCCAAAATCTCTCTTATATTGCAATATATTTAAAATTTGGAGTAACTGTTCAGGGGAATAATAATAATATAATAATACATTGGAGAGAATGAGTCATTTTAAAAGTTTTAGCAATTTTTATGACCCGGCAAACCATTTGAACGGACATTACGGACGGACGGACTGTTAGTTTGCTTTTGTTCCCAAACATTAGATTTGAAAATGAGATGAAAAGTCTGGTCTGAAAAGTAGAGCCAACGCTTCAAAAGTGGAGAATAATTTAATTTCTTCACTGAATTACTAAAAAATGTTAATTTCATGTGAAATGTGTCAAAAAATATAATGAAAATTGCTTTTAGTTTTTGCATAATTATGACTCAAAACAACATTCAAATTTCAAAATGACATAAAAAACTTCAATTAATATTTTTTTAATACTATTTTTATATCAAAAAATCATTTTTTAATATCATTTACATATTTATTATTCGTCTTTCACTCAAACTATTGAAAACTTAATTTGAATTTTATTTTTGATATTATTTTTGTGAAATTATTTTAAGTGTTGTTTTACTTAATTATTTGTTTCAGAATATTCTTGTTTTTTGACCCAATTCTGAGTCAAAAATATTTTCCTTATATTTTAATGTCATTATTGATAATACATTTGAAATTTGAATTGTTTTTAATGTGAAAATAGTTGTGCAAATGAACAACGATTAGAAAAAGATCAGGTGCTTTTTAAATGTCAATTTAAAAAACACCTAATTTTTGATTCAAATAGGACTCGGATTATATTAATACTTAATTTATTGGTTTGAATATGATATCAAAGATCTGATAGTATTGTAGATAATGTACTCTAATTTTCATTCATACCATAAAACTAACTATAATTACAATAATTAAGTCGAGAAATAGTGATTATATTTTTTGA
>JAQGAT010000318.1:0-38122 GCA_034687845.1 Pantelozetes paolii
TCTCTCTCTCTCTCTCTCTCTCTCTCTCTCTCTCTCTCTCTCTCTCTTTCTATCTCTCAAGACTTGTTTGCAATTTAATGCTTGCTTTCATAAGAGATAATCTGTTCGTCAATCCAAGCACTTAAATGTCATTTTAGTTTTTTATCCTTTCCTCAAATATTTGTACAAAAAATATATTCATTTTTCTCAATGAAATAAAAAGTAATTGATTTTGTCTTTTGGCAAAAAGCAGTCAAATGTAAAATAGAGGGGAAATGGCATTCTTTGACAATATCTGTCTAACCAAAAAAAAGTGACATTGCTCCATTCAAATGTCGGTTTCTTTTATTGAATTCTTTGTTTTTTACCAAAACCAAAGATCAAGACATTATATATGGTTTAGTATTGTTCCGCAAATGCTTTGATGAATGCAAAGTAATTTTATGCTACCATTCCTTTCCCAACTGTTCATCCGTTTGGCATAGCATTGGTCACATTCCGGACTCAGATATTAATATTTGGTCTGAATTTCAATATTTACTTTCATTTGCGTCTTTAAGTAAAATATTTATTTATCTCTTATGTCTTGTCTTTTAATAACAAATCCAAAATTCAATCCTTTATTAGTTGAGTAATACATGCGCTGAGAGTAGAATCAATGCGATGTCTATAATGTATCAAAAAATATTTTTAAATGGTTTTTAATGAAAAAAATATACTTATAATCAGTCAATACTTCTTGAATGCAATTTTACATACAATTGTTTCTGACATTAGTTTTGGTTGTAATTCAAACTAAGGATTAAGTTTTTATATGAGAAGAAAAAATGCTATCATTTATCAGTTATTTAATACATTTTTTGACAAATATTGAATACAAACTAAACATTTAGTATAAAAATATGAGAAAAATGAAAACCAATTCATAGAGAGAGACATAAACTGATAAATGAATTGATTTTCAATACAAATGATTGATTTAAATGTCAAATATATTTCACATTTTATGACAACCAATAATACCTGTGTAGGAATAGAGTCCTAAAATTTGATGGATTAATATTGAGTGAAATTTATTTGCTTTTAATTTTATTTATCTTTTTTAAAGTTTTTTCATCAAATCTATAAAAAAAATATATGAATTAGTAATGAAATTAATAAAATTGTTTTAAAGTGAATTGTTTTATTGTGACCAAGGTTGTTTCATTTACACGATAGTGATCGATGAAGGTAACAGTAGTTTCTGGGTAAAAATATGGATATTTTGAAATCATTTATATTGAAAATATTTATTAATAAACAAATTAAAAGAAAAAATCATTTATTATAATAAAAAATTAATTTAATTAAGAAAATGAATGAACTTTTAACTCAATTAATAACATTTTTTTCAAAGTTTTTCATTTTAACTAAAACTTTAAGATATTTAATGATATTTTGTTTGAATTTATTCGTAAACTCGTGTCTCATATCTTAATTTATTATAAAATTGATTTTGTATTTAGGGCTGTATACTCGTCGTATACCAGTGCTACATATCAGTGCCGTATTTCCCATTGAATTAATTGAGTTTCTTATCAGAAAATAAAATTTCTTTTTTGTCGTAAAATAACAACTATTTTGAGTGCAATCAATGATAATTTACATTTTGAATGGTCTCTACAATTGGCTGTCATATAAACAAAGTTGAATTCAAACACAATAACAATGTTTTTCATTGAATTAAACAATTTTTACATTTCATTATTTGCTCTCATTTTGAGCACTCAAAGCAAAAACTGTATAACAAATCTCATAAAAATAATAATTAATGACTTTTGTATTGAATTCATGAATTAATTTACACAATACTGTTGGACAGCATATACTGTATTCAGAATATTCATTGAGAGCGTCGGTATATAAACATCAGTTATGCTAAACAGTATGTGTGTGTGTGTGTAGGCCAGGTATATGTCGGACAAGGTTGAAGTTGAATCAGTTATTAGGTATAAAATTATGATTGTTTGCCAAATGCTTGGGTGGGGTTCACATATATCCAACAATTTTTCACTCTTCTCTCCACTCTTTTATCTTCAATGCTATACCAATGCTATACCTATTGACCCGAACTTATTATTACACAATAACTAAACTGTTTTTATAGAGTTTGACATAGATTTTCATTTTTATATAAATTGGTAACAAATACTGAATGAACTAAAAATAGATCTCAAACTAAAGTAAAATGTTATACACTTTTAGACTATCATTATTTCGGCCAAAAATTAAATGCATATAAGATATGACTTTATAATACATTTCTGAAGACATTTATTGACTCAAAATCAATAATAAAAAAAAGTGAATCCCTTTGTGCACTCACTCTGTGTTTGCAATGCATTGTCTTTTTTGCACAAAATAGACACAATTTGTGCGCTTTTTCTGTCTTTTGAAGCATAACTTAGTTTAAACTAATTTAAAACAATTTAAAGACATTCACATAAAGTGTACAAAAATAAAGTGCTATTGAATTGACTATCATTTTCTCTGGTGTTTGAACTTTTGATAACAGGGACGCCGTTATGGCTTTTACTACACATCGCTCCCATCAAAAACGAAAAGGACATTGTAGTCCTCTTTTTACTAACATTCCGAGACATAACTGCACTCAAACAGCCCATAGAAGAGGATGCGGCCAAAGGAGGTCTCAGCAAATTTGCACGACTGGCCCGCTCTGTGACAAGAAGTCGGTCTGTTTTAGCTCAACAGTTCTCATCACATCTTCCTATCATTAAATCGGAAACAACCAAACAGTCAAGTCTTGGACACGTAAGTCAACCCAAACACCAATCCCTTCCTAAACATAATCAATGTTTACTCGGGTTTAGTCTTGTCTTCACTTTTTTCGCTCTGTTTTTCTTATAACTCCTAAAAAATTCATTAAAACACTAAACACTTCAATCAAGTCTTAAATCTCAGTCAACGCACAAATCTTTGACCAAAAAAATGTTAGAATTTAAGTAGAATTTGATTCAATTCTTGAGAAATACTAATGAAAATAATAGGAACTGTCTTCAAATCTAACACTTAGTTAATCGATAGTACATTTAGGACTTAAGATAACATACAGTGAGAGACAAAACATTAGTTTGTTTTTATAACAAACAATATTTTTTATTGTATTCATTGAAAGCATTTGCAAACAAATGGAGAAAATTTGTTGTTTTATTGTTTTATTCATTCATTTCTTTGAATTATTGGTTAAAATCTAATTAAGACTTAAATTAAGGAATAGATTATGTGTTCATAAAAAGCAGAACTGATTTACAATTGTTTGGATTTCAATGCAATTAATTTTGTTATATATTTCCAATACATAAGACTGAATAACATTACCGTCCGATCCCTCGGGTATTCCTATTCCTCAGTAGTTTTTCTCAAGAATTTTCATCAATTTTTTATTTCTATCTATTTTTCCGATATCTTTATTATTTATTTGATTTATAGTTTGCAAACGTAATACTGTTTTTGCACTAAACATATGATTAATCAATGAAAGAAAGACTTATTATAAATATATTTATTGAAAATGTGATCAAAACTCATAATTATATTGAAAGTGGAAAACACGTAAACAAATTAGTCTTTTATTACATTAAGACTTTTTAAGCCATTATTGTTAATACCGTTGAAAAATAGGGCTCAAAGATAGAGAAGTAATTAATTAGAGCTACTGTTCCACAAACTCCTACTTATGTTATGATATCTTTTGTGTCTTAATTTGTTTTGGCTTTTATGGCATTACTTATATTCAGCAACAAAATTACCAGTGCTTATATTTAGGAGTATTGTTTCAGCTGACAGTGCTATCAATATGATAGTTGAAATGAAAACCCCAGACCTAACTAACACTGGTCTTATCATTACAGTTAATGAGCCTGAATGCAGATGTTCTGCCCCAATACAGACAGGAAGCCCCCAAAACACCGCCACATATTTTGCTCCATTATTGCGCCTTCAAAGCTATCTGGTATGTCTACACGTCTGCATACCTGTCCACTCATTAAACACAATTAATTGATAGTCTAATTCAATGCACTGTTAATGACAATATAGGGATTGGGTGATACTGTGTTTGACCTTTTACACTGCCATAATGGTTCCGTACAATGTTGCGTTCAAGAATAAGACATCTGAAGACGTCACTCTTCTGGTGCTGGACAGGTAGTACTTAATGCCACCATTGTCTCAATAATAGTGTGACAGATGATTGCACTTTCATATCATTAGTGTTTTAGTGAAAGCAATAATTATTATTATTTTATATCAATAATAATAAAAGCAATAAAAATGTGAAAACAAACCCCAAATGTAACCCTTATTTCCCCAACAGTATAGTGGATGTGATATTCTTTATCGATATTGTGCTCAACTTTCATACAACATTTGTTGGCCCGGGAGGAGAGGTAGTCTCAGATCCGAAAATAATTAGAATGAATTACTTGAGGAGTTGGTTCATAATTGATTTGCTGTCGTGCCTGCCCTACGACATTTTCAATGCCTTCGACCACACAGAAGATGTAAGGATTTGTTTTGATTAACAAATTGTTCAACAAATCAGATATTTCTCACAATTTTCACTTCAATTACCTTTTATACCCACAGCAAGGCATCGGTAGCTTATTTAGTGCTTTAAAGGTTGTGCGACTTCTAAGGCTGGGCCGAGTGGTTAGAAAACTTGATCGATATCTAGAATATGGTAAGTATTGCACACAAAAGATGTTAAATCAAATTCAACTCCACTTTCAGACACTAGAAATATATATATAAATTGAATTCAATGTTATTTACATTTCAGTGAAAGTAATGATTACAACAGAAAGTCATTTATTAATACATTATTTGAAATGAAATTTAAAAAACAATTCAATTATTCATTCAATTCTTATTCAATAGAAAATCATTTTCTTTTGTTTTTCAGTAATTTTTAAACAAATTTTCACTCATTTTATGATTAAATTGAAAACAAATTTCAATTTTAATGAATAAATTTAAATTCAAATAAAAGTGATTTTTTAAATCATACCCTTACAGGGGCTGCAATGCTGATCCTTTTACTATGTTTTTATATGCTCGTGGCCCATTGGTTGGCCTGCATTTGGTATAGTATAGGAAGAAGTGATTCGGAAAACTATCTCACTTATAGCTGGCTTTGGAAGTTAGGAAATGTTACCCAGGTTACTATCATTAACTTCAATACTAACCAATGTTGACAATAATTAAACAATTGAATTGACAATTAGCTCCCATTCCACTTGCGACCGAACAATGACTCGGGTAATATAGAACTAGAAGGAGGGCCGGAGAAGCAGACAATGTATATAACGTCTCTGTACTTCACTATGACTTGTATGACAAGTGTTGGCTTCGGTAACGTCGCCCCCGAGACTGACAATGAAAAGGTGTTCACCATTTGTATGATGGTTATTGGAGGTAAGCACTGGCATAATCTACCCTCCCTTTGACTACACAGACATTGAGACATTGAGAGACAGTCGCATCCAATTTCAAATCCAATTTCAAAACCAAAGAAAAGATCAATAATTTTAATCAAAATAATACAAATGTTTTTGACATACCTTTCCATTCATTCAGCGCTATTATACGCCACAATCTTCGGTCACGTGACTACAATCATCCAGCAAATGACATCCGCGACGGCTAAATATCACGATATGCTGAACAATGTACGGGAATTCATGAAACTACATGAGCTGCCCAAGGCTTTGAGTGAACGTGTAATGGATTACGTGGTCTCCACGTGGGCTATGAGTAAAGGGATTGACACTAAGAAAGTGTTGAGTTATTGTCCCAAAGACATGACGGCTGACATATGCGTGCACCTCAATCGCAAAGTATTCAATGAACACCCGGCCTTCAGGCTGGCATCAGACGGCTGTTTACGTGCAATGGCAATGTATTTCAGCATGGACCACAGCGCACCCGGTGATCTCCTCTATCACGTCGGAGAGTCTATTGATTCGCTATGTTTTGTAATATCGGGTTCTCTGGAAGTCATTCAAGACGTGAGTCATAAACACATAAAAAGTCTTCAAAGAAATGCTTTATTCCTTTGTTTTGTTCATTCAATTGCTTTATGTCTTCATTTCGTAACTTAATTATCGTTTCAATCATTTCATCCAAAGGACGAAGTGGTGGCCATTTTAGGAAAGGGTGATGTCTTTGGCGACGCATTCTGGAAGGAACCGACTATTGGCCAGTCGTGTGCTAATGTACGGGCGCTGACATACTGTGATCTGCACGCTATAAAAAGGGACAAATTGATAGAAGTGCTAAACTTTTATCAGGCGTTCGCCAATTCCTTCGCCAGAAATCTTGTACTCACTTATAATCTCAGACATCGGGTAAGACTGCCAGCGCTCTCAGCACTGACTCCTTAGCAATGATTACACAGATTAATGCAATTTATATTTATTTCATCAAAACTTTTATCGCATTTTTGCGTGTCTTTCCTGATATTACTTATAATTCAATACTTTATATAAACTTTTTATTTAATATAAAATAATTTGGTTTTCATTTTGTGTTCAAAAGAATTGAGTTTTTGCTTCAAATCAATGAAAAAATATATAAAAACAAAATCTTATTATTATTTTTAATCAAAATTTTTTCATACATTTCCTTAACTTTCAGCTAATCTTTCGCAAAGTGGCTGACGTTAAGAGAGAGCAGGAGTTGGCTGAGCGACGCAAGAATGATCCGGTGCCTGATTTAGCTCAGGATCATTTAGTTAGGAAAATATTCTCTAAATTCCGTAAACCCTCTGATAGTGGAGTGCCTCAGATCGGTAGTCGTCCCGGTTCTAGTGCTGCACAAACACATATACCTACCATACCTACTATACCTACCATTACTGACATAGAAAAGGGAGAAATGCCTCAAATCCCCCAAAAGACTGAGATTCATAAACCTCGAGCACCGGAGGTATCAGAGCCTCCTTCAAGAACAAGCACTGGTGGTAGTAAAGGCTCTAAATGGGCCTCAGCTCTGGCCAATGCCACTCATAATAACAATGTTGTGCCAGTCGTACAAAATGTGACTGAAATCCCCCGACAAAGGGAAGTGAGAAGTGATTTGTTTGACAATGAAGTGATGGATAAACAGATGTCCGATAGAGACGATCAAAACTTGGGAGCCGTTAGACGAACAGAACTGGTGTGCAAAAAGTCCGAACACATTCATGTGGTTAAGGATATCCGACCGCCCACTCAGGGCAACAAATGGCCCAGAGTTGCCACGGGTGGCAGTGCCCGACCCGAGACTATTGAGGAGTCGACAGAACCACAGGACGGTGAAGGGAAACGTATGCCACAGCTCGCAGTGGAAGGGGAGGGCAGGGAAGTGACAAAAGTGAGTGAAACGACTAAAGTTGTGATTCAACCCAAAAGTATCAATAGTTATGATTACCAACAAATCATCGCTTCGTTGATAGACATGAGAGTCGATCTGAAGCTTGAGATACAAAAGCTAAGCAATAAAGTGAGTAAAATAGACGAACATATCTCAGATATCGTGAAAAAGCTATCGGTTTTCAACTTAAAAAGTGAAGACAACAACAACCAAACGGTTATACCAATCAGTGGTAGTGATACCAAACCGACAAAACCATTGCCTGTGATCTCTAACAAAAACAATGAGTTTATTGACGAAAGCGATGAAAATGTTTTACAAGAGGTGGACAGTAGTGTTGATAAGTGTAGAACTGATTCAACAAAGAGAGAGCCCAAAGAGAAGGATAGCAAAAGTGCCGATAAAAGTGGTCATCGAGTGGTGACCCACCGAACCATTCCAAGTGTGCCCATAAGAACTATTAACACAAGTAGTTTTAGAAAATCAGATAAATTGCAAAAACAATTGTCCGATAATTCAAACACAGAAACCGACGAAATGAGAGCGATGTTAGAAAATGAAATCGCAGAACAAGACGTTGATAACACCGATGATGACCAGGATCTCACATCTAAACTATAGCACTGGCAGATCGGTTCAGTGGCTCAGTTGTGCTAAAACTCAAACAACATTTTAAAACAAATTATACGAAAAAAATGCATTTCTTTTTGAAATTATAACAAAAATTTTCTTTAATTATATTAATAATAAAATTATTATTACTTTCAATGAAAAACAAAATTTAATTAAATAATCAAATCATTTGAAAATCACATTAAAAAATAAAAGGAAAGACTATTTTACTTATATTTCAACAACAGTTGTGACAAATAATTCTCCAATTTTTTAAATTTGTCTAAAATTTCATTAAAATGTTTTTGCTATAAGTTATGCAACAAATCATTGAAAAAATTGATTTTTATTTAAATCCAAACGTTTTGACTCTTTTTTACCGATAATTATATTAATGTTTTAAAAATTATATTAAAATTATTATTAATTGAATACAATTTAAAAGATAGCAATAAATCTCAATATTTATTATATTATATAAAAATTGAAAATATATTTCAAATCTTATATTAATTGTTAATTATTACTGAACATAACAGCAAAAATAACAAACCGTTTCATATAAAGCACTAAATCTATTGAATTAAATGATTAAAAACCAAAACTATGTTTAAAAACAATATTGAAATTGAAATTTTATTATTTCTTTGATTAAATCCCGACAAAAACTTATCCTTTGTTTCAACTGTAGATAAAGTCATTTTTGAGACCAAATATAAAACAAAAAGACAGAGAATATAATGAAATATTTGTTCAAAAGTCTAATTTTCAACAAAAAAAAATCTGTAAATTAAGAAATATATGACTTAATGTATGACAACTAAAATGAAATGTTTATCTCTTTTTCCGTTGATTTAAGACAAACTGAAATCTTAAACATCTTTTCCTTTGCTTTCATTTCATTTCAGTTTATTTTTTTATAATTTATTTTTTCTTTCTTTTTTGTGATATTTAGCAAAAAAGTTGGTTATAATCAGTGCCTAAAATACAAAACTTCTGTTTCTATTGTTCTCATATTTTTACTATCTTTCCCTTAAAGACAATCTCTTGTATTATATGTAAAAATGTTGTATAAAAGCAAATAATTACATTAAATTGAATAAATTTCAAACATTTGTTTCAATATTTAGTTTTCAATACATTTATCAAAAATTTATTCATTTTATTGTCTCTATATTTAAAATCAAATCTTAACGACTGAATGAATGAAATTTGTGTTTCAAATCTTGTTTGCAATTTGTGTCTATAAGTGCAGAAAAAATCACTACTCTTTTGCCTAAATCTTTGTGTTTTTGTTTTTGCAGTAGATTTTATTTAAAATAAATTATTGTATAGTTTTTTGGGATTTCATTGAAGGGCTCACAAAAATTCAACATTTCATAAATCAAACTCAAAAATATCAATAAAATAATAAATAAACTCATTTTATGTCTACAGAGAAATCAATTTTCAAATACTTTATATCGATTTTCTACTGTTTTAGAAAATAGAAACCCTGAACACTGGAAACTGAACAAGGTTATTATTATTATTATTGATTATCCGTGCAATAAAAAATTAGTTTTATTTATAACATATATTTTAAAAGCAATTAAAATAAAATTAACAATAATTTTAAAACTAATAAAATGCAAACACATTAACAAAAAATTTATCGATTATTAGTATAAAACTAAACCAAACTATAGATAAGATCTAATGACTCAATGGTTTCATAAATTGCAAGAATTTGTTAGAAATCAATACAAAAATTAATAAAATGACGATTTATTATGTCTAAGCACTCAATGGTTTGATCCATAAGCTCTTCACTCAATAGACTCTTACCTTAAATTGAGATTTTGTCACTTATCTAATGATTTTATCGATAAAATTGAAATCTTATGTAAATTAAATGAAAATCCATTAAATGTTTGCTTAATTTTTAACAGTTGTCAATGAGAGCTCAGGGAGTGATACTCAGGAAAGGGATTCATATATTAGATCATTAAATAAAGATGTGCTGAAGAAAGGCTTAAAATATACACAAAACAGTTTCATCTCTTAAGACGTCTCTAAAGACAAGAAATAACAAAATTAAAAGTTTTTAATTTTTTATTTCAAACAAAACACATGAAAATGTTTTTTGACAAATTCAAAGGGGGCTTAAACTGAGCTTTGAGTTTAGATTTTTTGGTTCAATTTCACAATTGGCACCCAACCAGCCAACCAACCAACCAACCAGTTCTCAACATTAGACATGCAATCATCTCACCCAATGAATAATAATCCTTTACCCCTTCAACCCCTAATCCCCTTCAAACTGATAGCAGATTTATATAAAGTGAACTAAAAATACATTAAAAAAATCAATTTTAAATACAAATACTTTTAATACGATCGCAATATTCCGTCGAAAAAACATTGAAAACAATTTTAATTTTGTTTTTCATTTCATTAAATAAATTCAAATATAAATAACAATAATAACAATCAAATGCTTTCATCTCTACTGAGACTCAAACAGAGGTTCTCTAACTTCTTCTTAATTTTTTTCTGGTCATCAATAGTGCACTCAATTATAGACTTTTGAAATTTCTCATCAGTGGTGTGATTGAGTGGATCGGATGTGCAGGCGCTTAGGTATGACTTGCAGACCTGTTTAGCCATTTTCCTGTCACTCTTACAATACTCCGACAACTTTTCAATAAACTTGTTTACATTGTCGAGTGCTTTCTCTTGTGACTCAGTCCTTGTAATCTTCAGCATCACATCTACGCTATTAAGCCGACAGAGCAGTCCATGGGTAGTGACACTGATCTCCTCCCTCTCCACTAATTAATTCAATTGATTTATTAATGAAATTAAATCATTAATGAGTGCACCGATAGGTCAGTCATACATACCTTCGTCCACAGAATCCAATTCATTGGAGTTGACAATAGAGTTGAGCACTCGATATAGTTTTCTCTTCTCTTCTTCCAACTCATATGCAGTTTCCCTCAAAAAGGCAACCCTTTTGTCGATCTGATCCAAAACACTGGTAATACTGTCTCTAATCATCTCAGCTTTATTTGGTCTCTCAGTCCTCTTAAGGCTCGGCTCTTGTAGTGTGTAATTAGTGAAACAATGCATAGAAGGAGTCCTTTGTATGGAATGGAGTTGTGATGAGAAAGAAGTGGCCGAACCATAGGATCCATAACCCGAAGAGTTGTCACACAATTTCAGTCTAAACACTGAGTGCGGAGACTCTGAACGCTTTCTCAACTCCAGTGCCTTCCGATTCATATCAAAAGAGTCGCTCCTATTATACAAAACTGATGGCACACTCTCTGCACTGGTTTTGTACTCCTTTGTCACCTAATGTTCATTCAATTAATCAATTAATTACTGAATATATTATACTTTTAGTCTATTTTATTGATTTGCGGTTCAAAACAAAAAGCGTTTCCCAAAACACAAACAACAATACAATTAATTAACAAACAATAAGTTGTATAAAAACCTCTAACTATTGAATGTCTCAGAACCTAATTATTTGTGATTAAATATAATTATAGGAAAACATAATGAATGCATAGATTCTGGTAATTCTGGTAATTCTGGTAATTTTGGTAATTAACCCAAATTTATCATAAGTTATGACTTTTGTGACAATTGATTTGTTATGCGGTCTAATCGTGAGTGTATTACAAACAAAAACTGCTTTTATTTCAATTCAAAGCACAAATCCAGAGACAGATTATGGGTTGGATTACATGATTAATAGATTGTTGGAAACACAGCCATTGATTAGTGTTTGAGTTTCAAGTATTTGTTTCATAGCTATTGTGTCAACACTCGGACTAATCTTTATTCAATACAAATTGTATAATAACTGTTGAAATATGACATAACGTTAATATAAATGATGAAAAAATTGTTATTAAAAGAGAAGGATAAATTTATTTTATCAAATAAACTCTATTGTGCTTTTGTGCAAGAACAAATTATTAGATTCCTTAACAAGAAAGTATAAAATCCAATAAATTTGTTCACTTTTTTGCAATCTCTTTAACTATAAATATATATTTTGAGTCAAACCTTAAGTTTTATTACAAAATATTTTTGTGAACTCTAAGAGTAAATGAAAATATTTTGAAGAAATGTTTGTAAAATATGAAAGTTTGTTGTAATGCAGAAACTGTGCGTCAATTCATGTAAAAAAGCCATAATTTAGTAATTTCTTAGACTTTTGCCAAAAATCCAAACAATTTAACATAATTTCAGTGAATATTGTTTTATTTGAATGAAAAACTTAAAAACTTAGTTCAATAACAATCTATAACTTTGATTGCATAACACTGTGTACAACACAGACCAGGCATTGGTATGCAAGTGATTGCTCTGGCATTAAAAGTTTGCAAATTTAGGCAATAAAGGGTGAAATAAATGGAAATTCATTTTATATGAGTTTTGGTTTAAAATTGCTTTCAAATAAAATATTTATTTGATTTTCCGTGAAAAACACTGACATTAGTCCTCAAATCGAGAATATATTCACAAAAACAACAAATTTCTCAAAAAATATAAATCTCAAAACATTTATTAAATTTAATAACAAATTCAATACTTATGACCAAAAATGTGATTTCAATTCAAGTCTATTGGACTTAAAAATGATAAAAACTTAATCATGTTTTGCACGAAATATATATTACTTTATAATAATGAGAAAAAAATATTTGTATTTCCAGAATCCTTTTATGAATATTGAAATATAAATGAAAAACAGAAATAATAATAAATGATTAAAATAAATGCAAATTTTTATTCATTACTAAACTTACCCTTCACTTTTTATAAAGAAATTAATTGACTAAAGGGGTTAAACCATTTGTATTTAACTCTATATCATAGCAAAACATGAATTATTATAATATAAGAGTAAAATAAAATATTTTCAGATCAAATCTATATACCGGTGCTCTTATACCAGTGCTTATGTGTAGTATATAAAAAATAAAATTTTATGTCTCAATAAATTTGAAAAAATAATTTATATCCAAATATTTTTGAAGATCTTTTGTAAGTATTTTTGCTTTCAATTACATAAATATTATTCATGTTTTTCAGAGAAAATTATTTTCAATCTTAAAATTTATTTCAAAGAAATCAATACTAATCTTAAAGTTAGTGAAAAACTAATTAGATTTGACTTTAAGGCAAACTTTAGACTAATTATTAAAATACAAATTTTTATACAAAACCTTAACAAAGGATCGTTTGATTGAACAACTGCTGGAAACCGGGGGTAAAGAAGCCATCCTTTCGTTCCTATCATTTTGTGAATCCATTGAATTAATAGTAAATTTAAACACAATATTAAAACAATTGATTCATTTGTTGAATAAATATTTTGTGAACAAAAACTAGTAATAACTGATAAAGCGTTTAGAGATTGCAAACGATGTTTGCGTCGAAACAAAGATTTTTATAAACTGTGTCAGAGGTTTGGGTTTGGGATTGCGTTTTGGATAATGTCATCCCAGACTCAAAATACATTTATCCCAAACATATTAGCTTTGAATTCATTACTTCATTGTCTAAATATAACTTTAAAACATATACCTCCTGTGCATTACAGCCCAATGTATATCCAATGAATTGAAATTTTTTATCATTTGAAACATTTCATTCATTTTACACTCTATTGTGTAATAAAATCGTTAAACATTTATAATCTTATAATCAGTGAAACATTACTCTTATATTTCATAACAATACTATAAAAACAAATCTTTTGTAAAGAAATCAATTATAAAAATATATTTTGTTTTATACATTATTACGACAAAAATGATTGACATTTTAAGCCTTAATTCAAGTAATGATAAAAAAGATGTTTCAAGTCTTGAGACAATTTGATGTTAGTATTAAATATGAGATAATGAATGAATGGCTTAAATCAGTAAAAAATTAAATGTCATTTCTCATAGACTTTGTGTTTGAATTTCAAACTTTGAAATAAGTGTAAAAAATATTTTATTTTTAATTCATTAATAATCAATTCCTAAGGCCTTATAAAAGGCAATACTTTGTGCAATATGTTCACAAAACTCAATTATTTTAGAGATTAAAATTACCTTTTCCTGTCAAAGCAAGTGCTACTATAAAATAGTATAACCTTGTGCAATTAGTTTGACTTTAAAACCTTATGAAACACTAATTTAAATCACTTTCCAAACATGTTTTGTTTAAATAATAAATTTGTTTATTTCAGACAAAAGTTTTTATAATTAGAAAATAAATGATTTATTTGTAAATGAATTAAATCTACACTTAATTGAAGTCATAAATCAATAATTAAGTGAATTTTCAATTAAACTGAAGTCAAAAGTGCTTTAAATCATAAATTTTCAGACATTTTAATAACTCATTACTAATATTACTAATAATTATAACATATTTGTGTGTTGTGTGCAACCACTCAGTGGTGTATCACAAATAGTGGACACAATGGCCAGACATGTCTGATCGGTGATAGACATAGCTATCCTTTAAAGTGATTGAGAAACTATTTATTCAAACTCTTTGTGTGCTTTTATTCAATATTTCTGAAGCACTAACTTTTGGTGTCATATATTGAAAAAGTGTCCTAAAATTGACACAATATTGGCCTCATTTGAATAGTAAATAGCATACATTAAAAGAATAGATATCTATGTTCCTAATGAATGTGCAATGCGTTAAGTGGTGGGGAGTATTAGATGCTAGGAATGCCTTTACTTTATGTAAATCACATCATAATCGCTGAGCTTTTAAAATATGAATATTTTTAGACTTTGTTCAAAAGTAGAGATCATTTTAAACTGAAATCAAAGGTCTTTTCACAACTGATTTCAAACTTTAATGTTTTCTAGAAATCTTCAGATTTTTCCAGAATTTTAATAAAAAGTTTAAAAATTGTTATTATTATTGTATTTACACTTAAATTAGTTTTAAATTATAGTTAATTATAAAATTAAATAAAAGAGTCATTAATTCAATCAATTATCAGCTCTTGAGTCCAATGTTTGTGTGTTTAGAGTAATAAAACGTTAAATATATTATGACTTTCATGTTATATCGATTTTAATCACATTTTAGTGATGAATATGTGGTAACGAAGGAATGGTAACCAAAATGTAAACCAAATACAAAACAATCAATGAATAGATAAACAAAAAATTCCTAAATTCAAAAATAAATGTCGTTATAAACCCTTAAATAATAATATGTATGAAAAGAGTTAAATAAATTCAATATAACTATAAAACTACCAAAAAATCGATTGAAAACAGCTTAGGCTGGGCTCACAGTTAATGCACAAGTCTATCACACAGGTCTATGAGCTCACTCTATCTAAAGACGACATTCATTAAAGTCATCCTATAAGCTCTTTCTCTCTCTCTCTCTCTCTCTCTCTCTCTCTCTCTCTCTCTCTCTCTCTCTCTCTCTCTCTCTCTCCACGCTTTCCTTCCTTCCCATGCCGTTGCAAATGAAGAAAACAGTAAAACACCTCATATTTCATATAAATTTATTAATTATGCAATTTTTATAATAGATTTCATCTTAAAATCAATTATGATTTCGATGTGATAGAGAGTAGACTAAACCGTTGTCTAATAAAGTCTACATTAAATTTGTTGTTTTATATAATAAAAGTTTTTTTTAATAACTTATTATTTATAACAAAATTTTTCCTAAAATATTTGTCAATTATTATTCAAAATCTAAACATTAATTAAATAATAAATTTTTGTTTAAATATAATGTTTTTGTTTTGTTTTATATAAAGAAAAAAGAGGTGAAAATCAGATGAAAATGAGTTGTGAATCAAAACAAACAATTATTAAATATAGAGATATTTAACACCATTTTTATAATATATTTATATTTAAACTCTAATAACATTGGAATAGCTTTTCATTCAATCAATTAATTAATTAATTAATAAATTATTTTTCAATATAATTGGTCTTTCATTTCAATTGTAAACAAAAAACTTAATTTAAATTTTCAAAATTTATTATAGATTTTGTTAAAAGAGTTTTATTTTAAACGGAATTTCAAATCTGATGTCTTAAGTAATGTTCCCTTTTGTTGAACAGTATATATAAATGTCTTTTCATATAGTATTCAATCACAGCTTTGAATCAATTGTCAATCAAAATGAATCACTTATTAATCAAAATTTCAAACGTTAAAAGACGGCAACTTTGGGATGAACCGGCTGTGCTATAGATTCAGTGAGAAATAAAGAAAGAGAAAAATACATTCAATTATTTTTATGTTTTGAATATTTTGTGTTTAAAATCAAATCTAAGTTCAAATCAAATGATAAAATGCGGAAAAAAATAAAATATTAATTGAAAATTAAAATTAATTGAAAATAAATGATAAGAAAACGAAACATAAAAGCATTTTTAGTAAGTATTATAAGAAAGTTAATTTAGTTTTAGTCATATTTCGCACCTTTTTTGTTAAAATTGACTAAATTTTGGCGTTTGTTTGGTTTGCTTTTCAAACTCAAAGCAGCAAATCATTGATTGAGGACAACAAACAAAGCGGTAAAACAAGTGATACTATGAGAAGTGATTTCTAATGGTTTCCGAGATTTTTGATTATTATTTGTTATTTTAGTTTTAGTTTTGCTTTTAATTAATATTAAAATTTGTTTTGTTATTAAGTATTGTTTTAAAAGAGAGCAAAATATATGAGCTTTTGGTTTAGAAATCTTATTATATCTTAAGGAAGGGAAGTAGTGGTGTTGGCGGCGGCCAAAGCCAACTGGTCTCCAACTTTCTTGGCGCTAAATGTTATCACTCCACGAATGCCTTTCACAGAAGTCTATGTGCGATATGAGGGGAATCAAGCCTTATATAAGCAATATTTGGACACTACTCAAGACAACAGTGCTCTCACCTTCTTCTTCGTTCCGTTCAGGTATTCCTTATACATATCTGAGCGAAGATATCGTGGATATGAATCGTTTTTCATTAGTTGGTAGACATGTCCGGCCGCCTCATCAAAGATCCACCGATTGTTGGGATTGTTTGACATATTTTTCTTTGATATCTCGTATGACTTGGAGTCGATATTTATCGGACAATTGGCGTCTATTTGTCAAATTAGATACAATCAATAATAGAAAGTGAACTTGGTCATTATCTATCCTTCACTCAATAATGTACAAGTGCATTGGATTAGGCCTATGACCCGGAATCTATGTTTTATATATTTGAACTCTAGAAATATTTACTTAATTGTGTTTCCCATCAAAATTAATGACTATTTTATTTGAGTTCAAATCTGATTTGATTTTAATTAATATTTAATCACTTTTATCACTAATAAAATATTGTACCAAGGTTAGAATTCTTTAAATGTTTTTCATTCCTACAAAAATTGAAGTCTGAAATGAGTGAACGAAACCCTTAATGACATCTATTGTCAAGTTTTGTGATTTTCTAAACGCATATAAATTTAGCAAATATTTCACAATTTATGGCAAATATATGAAAACATTCAACAATTATATTGATTAAAATTAATATTATATTCAATCAAAAAATTTGAATCAAGTTCATGTGCACCTGTGCACCTGTGTAGGGGCATAAACAAGGAAACATAAAACCCAACCCATCCGTTAACCTTATCCCTAATTCTTACTCAAATCTATATATTCACAAAATAAAACACTTATTGTTTAAGTGCTTTGAATTCAATCAAAACTAATGATAACTTATATAAGTTTGTAGAAAATGATTGAATACCTGAACCCAAGTATTCATTCCATATCTCCTGTATTTTGTGAGCGACGTCACGGCTGTGAACACATTTAAGCTCTTGAACGGCGTCCCAGAATCTATAGTTTGGTTATCAAAGCAATTACAATACTATTCACTGAAATCATTGTCTGTTTTATATATTACTTGAGATTTTCGGCTGAAAACTCTTTTTCTAGAAATTTAATGAACTGTTCCCTTCCGGCCCCGTCTTTCAGTAGCTCTTTAAGAGAGAAGGCCCAGCGTCTCACTCGTCTACAGGGGACGTCCTTGCTATAAGGGGGCATAAGGGGGTTAAATATATTTAATAAAATTATATCAATGAAAAACAGATTAAATATAATTACGTTTGTCTCTCGAGTTCCCAAAAGTCTGTTGAATCACTAATCCATGGATTGGATGCCATCTAAACGACAGGGGGTTTCATTAAATAGGGATTATTTTTTACAAAACATATTCAATAAATCCAATGATTTTCTATTCATTGAATTGTTTATCAATAAAAATGATTTGTTAACTGAAAAACAACCGAAAAATACTAAAAGCTTTTGAAATATAAATGCATTTTAAGAATAATTTGATATAAAGGTGTGAATACTTGAGAGAAAATTACCCCTTTGTTAGGCTCTGGTAATGTAATGAAAGGGTCGTATTCGGCCCACTGTTCATAGAAAGCAGAGTAAGATTCGGCGACTTTACTGATCTTCACGCCTCCTATCCTATGGTCTAAACGTATTCTCAAAGAATCGATTTCTCGCTTCAAGACATCTGTTTTGTCGGTTTCGTTCACAGGACTCACTCGTCCGCCCCCTACAGAACAGGCCAAGTGCTGACAAACCATAGATAAGTGTTAAAGTGTATATAAAAAGTATAATTGAATGCAAACAAAAAAAGAGAGCCTACAGTTGAGATCTTAACCCGGGTGCTCTTCACCGGTTTGTTCATACGACACGCTTTCTTAATGTCAATCTCTGTTGTGTTCACACATCCAGGCTTTGGACAGGTATTAAGTTATAAGTCGTAATCAAATACACAATCATTTCAATTGCTATGTATTCATACCACAGGTCTGTGGACGTCCCAAAACGCCCGTTCCTGAGAGTCCAACACTTTTCTCTCTAATTTGTCTCTTTTCTTATCGACTCTAATGTAAAGCAATTGTAAATCAATTAAAATAAAAACAAGAGTGAGTTTGAGAGACGACTCTCACTTTGCCTGAGCCTCTGCCTGCATGAAAATGAATTCCCATTTCCTACTAAACATTTTTTGCAACCTGGCCAAATTCTCGGCCTCATAATCAGCTAACTCTAATCGGGTCTTGTTTTGCATTGTCCTCTTGCACAGGTAGACCGCATAATCTGTGTTCTCCGGTTCCCAGCAATTAGAGGGCCAGAAGTATGGCGTTTGGAATCTATAGAAGGTTGAATCGGCCTTGACACTAATTGAAATAGAGTTTCTTGATTTTAAAATTAAATTATATTAACTACTAATCCACTGATAAGTCATGCAATCATTTGATGACTACCTCAGCACGTGATCATCGATAGGAAAGAAGTATCCGTGAGATGCCATCAGATTAGCCAAATGTAGTGCTTCTGTCTGGTCCTCCAGCTCTAACGTCTTCATCATCCACGCAATCAGATCAGAGCCTAAGTCAGAGTCCAGTGTCATCTCAATTGTCTTAATGCTTACTATAACTGAAATACCTGTGAAAACACTTGGAATTTTGGACATAAAGCTCTTGACGGTGCGCACCGGCACCCCATACTGTTCATCTTGCATCCTCTCTATTATTTGTTCCATCTGTTAATCAAGAAATTAATTTCAAATAACATTGTTTACAATTGTCTGAACCTTATTGTAGACGATTTGGTTTGGATTCCATTCCTCGCAGTGGTTAGAGGTCGAGGGGTTGGCACCACTGGATCCGCTGTCGGCGTCACTATAAGAAGCAGAATTAGATGCCTCAGTCATCTGCTTCATATGTCTCCGGTGGTAGTTATGCGCCATATCTTTAGTGATGTCTTTAGCGATGATTAATAAATATTTATTTAAATTTTTTGATCGATTTTTTGGTCAATATTTTTATACAATAATTATATAATACTTTAAAAACATTTCTAATTCTGTTTCAGAATCTTATTATTGAATCATATCATGACTTTTGGCACAAAATCTTCAAACACTCAGTGATAAACATATTATGAGTAATATATTTACAATCTTTACAATCATTAAGAGATTTATTGAATAATATTTATAAATAAATAGATTTTGATTAAACGTTCAAAATATAACATTAAATGATATAATGATATGATTTTTATATTTATTTTTCTTTGTTTTACTTCTTTTTACTTCTTTTTAGTCTTATTTTAAACAAATCTTTAACATTTTTATGACGAAAAAAATCTTTAATTGATTGAGAGATCAGAATTAAAAATAATAAATCTTTTGTGGGATGTGTTAAGTGACGGAAAGTGCGGCCATTTATGCCATTCAGACCATCAACAGCTGAGATACTCAAGAATTTTGGTGATGACAGAGCAAACTCAGCATTATTTCACCCGTCACTACATCCGCACATTTACGTCGTTCCCATCAATCGATACACAAATCCAATGTTTGAGCCACTGATGGCATCACCTCTTCTGTTAAGGTTTCCATCCTTTCATGCTTTGCACTGAAGTCAGAGTTTGATGTCTGCTTTGATTTGCGTTAAGAATTTGCAAAACAATCATTAAGTCATGAATTTATATAAAGTTTTGCACAAAATGTAAATAAAAATAAATATTTTATATAATATTATAATTTTTTAACATTTATTTGAGGAAAGGTATGCAAAAAGACATCAAAACTTTAAATTAATTCAGTGGAATGGGATCTGCTTGAGTAATAAGACCTTTCACATCACACATCAAATTAATTTTAAAAGCAAATAACTGTTTTTATAAATGCAAAACACACCTAGCACGTTTCTATTAATAGTTCCACTGACTGGTGAATACAACCTGATGTGAGCTAAAAGAAGTAACTTTACAAATAGACCTTGAGCTCAGTATAAACTTACTATTAAATATACCCTGATTTGAATATCACTTGATTTATATGTATTCAGTTTTAATCTCTATCACAAAAATGCAAATATAATTAGTATTCTTGAAGTGATTTTGAATTTTCTTATATTCTATGAATAATATTGAAGTTTTTATTAACTGTTAATACTCTCAGAGAACTAAAGGGACGGCGGGTTTAGTATTCATTCAGTATTGTCTCAGAAGTCGATAAATAAAGACTACTGTTTTGTACTTCAAATCTTTGTGATAACGGATGTATTATTTGATAAAAACTATTGATTACAAACAAAAGTTTAATTTATTTCAACACACGATTAAAATTATGCAAAAATTAATGGAAAGATTTATTTTACAAAATAATGTTTAGATTTTAATTCAAAAATTGGTATAAAATTGTGTTTTTGTGTATTTATTTATAAAACTATTATTTCATTCAACTTTTGTTTGCAATGCTTTGCAAAACACTTGAGTTTAGATTAATTTTGAGAAATATCTTCAGACGAAACCCATTTTCAATATCAGGTCATAGGATATGAGAATAAAAATGATTTCAGAAGAAAAATAAACAAAATTTAATGGTTTGTAATGTAATTGAAATTTTCACTTCTCTTTCATATGTTTTACACAATTTTGATATTTTTGACACAAACAGAGCAAAGAATAAGACAAACATTGAAAAAATATTTAAACTTTTAATGGGAATCTGTTCAATGTCATTTTATACTATATTCATTATCCTCTAATTGCATTCACTCAATGGCACGGTATATACCAGAACAGACAGCACTGTTATATCATTGTTACTAAACAACCGGTTCATCGAAATTACTTAAATAGTTATTTGACTTTTGATAAGTATTTGTTTTGAGGAATAGACTAAAAGGTCAATAAAGAGTGGATTAAATGATGAATCAATTGATCGTTAAATTGAATTCTCGTTTCAAATACAAAGTGTTTTTATCACAAAAAATAGTTTAATTATATCTTTTAGTTCAAAGAGTTTTCACTTTAATTATAAAATCATTTAATTTGTGATTCAAGTTTGACGTCAAATAAGGGTTATATGAGGGCAAAGGGTAAACATAAGGGATTGCTTAAAACCTCTGTATAATAATAATCTTTAAATGTGAAAGATACTTTTAAGATAAACCTGAGTTTGAAAGTAAGAAGAGATTTGAATTTTAAAAGTAAAGTAAGCCAGAAACATTCAAAAGGTTTTAAACCATTAAAGGATAAAAAACTTCTTCACTTTCACTCAAAGTTTTAAATTTCAAAATTGAGATAAAATTCAAGAATAAGTAAAAAACTGTTATTTATTTTTGGATTAAATGCTATGAATCGTTGAATGGATATTGAATTTCAAGAAATCTATTATGTTTTGATTGATTTGAGTTTCAATTCTGAAATTTTAAACTGATATTCACCGAAATATTTCAAAAAGTAAATATCCGGATCATTTTTGATACACAAAGTCCAAGATTTATATCAATTGAAACGTTTTATTTGCTATTCTCTGCTAGAAATCAATATTTTAGATCAGATGTGAAAAGACTCACAGATTTGTTGCTGAATCAGAGTTATATGCAATGTATTAATCATATCCTAAAGTGTGGACAGACTATAAGGGAATGGGATTGTGTCTAAAATTATTGGTTTAGAACTAATTTAAAGTATTTTTATCCAGAAGACAATGATTTGAGAAGTGCTCTGAGAAGTGCTTTGTCTGACATAAGTCTTATTTATTTGACGAAACACTTAATGTTTGGTCGAGTAGTCGGAGAAGTCGTTCATAAACTGCATCTTATGTTGAATTAAATACATCACTAAATATTGCTTTTCATTTCACATCTGTCCGTGCGATGAATGTGCTCTACTTGTGCTCGACTTTTCCCAAAATCTGTAGGAAAACCCAGCGATAGTTGTAATCAATTTGGTGTTTGTGATCATGCTCTCAGTGCTCCGTCTCCTTCCAGTGCTCCTCCAGTGCTCTCTCCATCAAATATTATAGTCTAAACATTTCAATTGAAAGCACAACTCATTCTCATTCTCGTAGTGTAAGTCAACCACAAGTCATGTCAATTGATCTCTACTTCTGTTACACAAAGTTTTGCAATGAATTCAATCAAAAAGTGATGAAAACTAATCGAAGTTAAGATAAAAATAACTTTTTTTGTCATATATTCACAAAATATTTATAAAATTTCTCAAAAAGTTTTTGATTTCAAAATGAATGACAACTTTGACATCAATACTATATCGACGACCAATGCTTCAGATAACGTGAGTTTGGCCAACGGTGCCAATGCTGTCAATTTGGGTCAATCGACTCCTGTTACCACTCCTGAGCCCAAGTCTGTGAGCAATCCTTCGGGCAGTCGTTCAGAGATTCATTGCTCTGGTGTTCAAAATCCTTCGAGAATTTATGACTCCAAGAAAAATCGGAAAATAGTGAGAATAATGACTGTCATTGCGTACATCATTGCCGTCAGTTTAGCTGCAATTGTGCTTTCACTTTATTATACCTTCCTTTGGAAGCCTAATATGCAAACAAATAACTCAAACACTACTAAGAAAACAAATACAAACTCAGATGTTGTGCCAAATCTGGTTGACTCTGATATCAGTGTTATTGAAAACAAAGTTCAAAACCACATCCAAACTAATGAACCGTTGATCAGCTCTTCGGCACAATTGGCGACAAACAAAACCCAATCAAACACTGGACTGACGACTAATTCTTCCTTTAAGTTATCCATAATTGCATCTAATGTTGAAAATCCTATCTATTCTTCAAATGACATGATATTAGCAGTCAATCACAAAATAGACAGTAATTTAAAATATGTGCCAAACATTGCAATCAAAACTCCTATTCCAGTGATGAAAACGGTTGAGAATATCATATATAATAAGAATATCGGAAGACATGAAAGAGAAAGACATTTATCTAATGAAACAAATCCAATGGAAATCAATATCAGTGACAATCAAATGGAAATAACTCTGAATACAAGTAATGAACAAAAAACTGCTAAAACTAATGATAATTTTGGCGTTCAGTAAATGAGCCGTAAATTGATTGTGAGCTCTGGTAAGTGTCGATGTTTTCAACATTGTCTTCACTATTAATAGCATTAAACGACTCTATTATTACAATCAAACCCATTGTTAACCAAATTATTCACTTTTAAATTAGTATTATTTGAATTCAAACCGATTAAACATTTTTTCTTTATGTTTTGTTAAAAGATATCATTTGTATCACAAAATCATTGAAGAATTGAATGATATTTTTGTTTTTTAAATCCAATTGAATGCAAGGGTTTGGCCATAAAATTAGGTCTAATCTGAGATAAAGTTAATGTTTTTAATTGAATTTCAGTATTAAGTCGTTTTAATAGGAAAACCACAAAAATAACAAAAGTTTTTATTGAAATGCAATAAAAATTGGATTAAATTTAGATCTAATTTAAGACTTTTTAGTTTATTATTGCAAACAATGGGTTAAAACTTAATCCTTAATCATAGAGAAAGGCCTGAATTGTTTGATTGTGTTATAGAAAGCGCTGTTATTTGTGTTAACAATTAGGAGTGTATTTGTTGTACAGAAAAAAAGATTGTGAATTCAATCACAGATTGTATGCAATGCTATGAATAAGTGGTTGGACACCAGAACCACACTTATTATCACATTCACAACAAACCTCACATTTAAATCGATTTTTCTTTTTCTCCGATTTTTAGGTCAGAATTATTGACGAAAAATAAGGAATAAATGAACAAAACTTTTATCGATTCAGAAATTATTGGATTTTTAGACAATTCATTGCATTATTTCAATCGTTGTTTACTTTAAACACTAAACTAAAGACTTAAAGTTTTTGCTCTGCATTTAGTTCAGTGAAGGGATAGGCCAGGGGTAGCCAAGGATTGAGAGGAAATGGTTAGAAGAGCGCAGAAAGTGATGTACCCTTCTTATATAATTTTAAACTTGATACATCAAACAGTGTCCCTGTAGACACAATTTAATACACCTGTCCCATCTTTTCTTTATATAAACAAACTACAAAACCCAATCCATTAATCCTCTTTATATCATCTCTTTTATTGCATAATAACAGTAAATGTCTGCAAAATATTTAAAGTAATAATATTTCACAACATTTTTGGTAATAATCATTGAAATAATTATTTTGACATCAATTTTGAGCGAATATTAAAATTAATTATTTGAGTGTTTATAACAACACTTTTGAAACGAATAAATAATTTACTAATTATTAGATATAATAAAAACATTAATTCATATTTTATTCAAATTATTTGTTGAATGAAAACGATTTTCAAAATTTAACTAATGATTAAAATTTTGTGATAAATGCCTGAAAACTTGTGATTGTATTAAATGAACAGATTTTTGTTGAATAAAATAAATAAACAATTAATTTAATGATTCTTTAGTAAGAAAGTACATGTTTTGGGCTCAAAGTTTTAAAAAGCCACCCTGGCCCTAATTAGGCTATATATTAATTAACTTCAATCATATTTAACCAAATTTTCAATATTAAACGATTTATTAAATGCTAATTCAAAACATAATTCAAACAAATTCACAGTTTTTCTCATTAAAAGTGAAAATAATTTAAATTTTAATAGTTTATGTCTTTTTTCAAATTAATTATCAAAAGTTTTCATCAAATGATAATTAAATTAATAATACATTAGATTTGATTTCATTATTATATATGTTATGTCACACCTTATATCATAAGTATAATTAAACAATCTTTTCGTTAGTCATTAAAAGCCATTTTTAAGTTTTTTTTGCTGTCATTTAATTTATTGCTATAATAATAATGAAATTCTTGAAAAGACTTAAATATAAGTTACAAAACATTATTTGTCATCAAATAACTGATAAAATAAACTCAAAAAACGTCTAAAATTTCATTAAAAGCTTTAAAAATATTTTAGATTTTTTTGAATTCAACGGAAATTTTTGGTGAAATAAATATTTTAAACAAAATTTCATAAACTCTGCATTAAATTCATGAATGATATCAACGATTGAAGACTTAAAATGCATGAAAAGCTATAATTATATGAATATTCAAACATTTGTTTCATTAATGAAATTGAAATTAATATAAATTAAATGCTTTCATAAACTTTTGATTAATTTTAATAAGTATTTAAATAATTTAATATTCAATTCAATATATATAATAAATTGAATAAATGATTCAGTACAACTTCTTTAATCAAAAAAGCCCTTGGTATTTTATCAAGTTAATATTTATGACAAGATAATTATATTTATTCCGGTATTCAGTAAATTCCAAGTAAAATGAATAATAAATTATTAATAATGCAAATACTGTTAGACATTATTGACTGCTATTATAACTTAATAACTTAGTTATGACTCTCTGTTATGTAATGTTCAGTAAAAGCAGAGCTTTTTGTCGCATAAATACGAAATATATATACAAAATGCAAACAAAATAAGATGTTCTGGATTATAGTGTTTGAACACATTTTATATCTTTTTCAAAAAATATTTGAAAAATGTATTTTTTATATAAAATGTCAAGACTTTAGACACACATTGATTGACAAAAACTATCATTTTCTTTATGACTTTATTGTAAATGTGTTTTACAGACAACTTTTGTATCCATACATGAAATGCACAAAAAATACCTTATTTTTGCGGCGATTTCTATATAGAGATGAATAATGTAATCATATTTTGCATTCAGTTTTCAGTTATTTCTGTTTACATCTCTTTCAGTACCAAAATATCGATTGATTTGTGAAAATCAGATGAAATTTTCAATAAATTGTTAACAAAAATAAATTAAATGATAAACTCATGGATTAATTCAATAAAATGTACGCAAAGAGAGATCATTCAAACATATATGAAAGTGTGAACACCAAAGGGGGATGAATGGATATAAGGAGGTACAAATCAGTTTCTACTTATGACCTAAAAAACAGTCTCTATTTGCAATTTACTGTTTGAACAAGGCAATACTAATGTAATAAGAAGAAGAGAAAGTTGTTGTCAAGAATATCGTTTTTCTCCTTTCTTCTTAACAAATGCCCCTTAAATTAGATTAAAATGAATAAAATAGATTGATTGTTAACTTAATATATAACAAGGTGATATAAACTTTATGTCTTTTAGTCTATAATAATTCAGAAAACTATTTATCACTTATTATATGAGTTATTATAACAAATGTTTGAAAACAAAAACTCTTATAAATTATAACATATTTTATTGAGTTTTTACTCATAAATCTATTTTTCACTAATTTTGGCAAAAATATTAACAATTTGTATAAAACTTTATCAACTAATAAGTCATTTGAGGAATATTGCATAAGAATACAAATGACCAAGGACTATTGATTTAGCAAAAGGTCATATTTTATGTCTGAACTTCAATTTGGGATCAGTTTTACAAATTGATTGCAACTTTTTGTTGAAAATTTAGTCTCAAATGTATTATATTTTAGTAAAGATTTATTGTAATGTCTTTTAATAGAGTCTCTGAAAGACAAATATACTCTTCTTATGGTTGAAACCCAGAGTCGATGAAGGATTGTATGGTTTATAACTTAAAAGGGGTTATAAATTACTGTTGGATATCACTGTTGAGGTTCACTTGAATAAAACTAATTTATTATAAAATCTAATAAATAGATATTGATTTGAATTTCACATCAAATTAGTGACAAATTTGTAATACATTTCGCTTTTAATTCATTTATTCTTTGCTAACATTGAATACAAAATTCAGTATTAGTTCTGAAAAATTGGATAATTATTGAAATAATTAAAAGAGAAATGACTTTAATTTGCTTTTAATTTCAGTTTGTTTTTCAGAGCCAAACGACTCTTCAAATAATGCCTTTCATTGAAAATATAATTAAACAAATGTTACACAAAATTATTTGGATTTCAATTTAAATCAAAGCAAAATATTTTGTGGATTCTGTTATCAAAACAAAAATGCAATTCAAATGAAATTAAAATTTAAAACACGTCTGCAATAACTTATGATTCAATGTATTTCAATATAATTAAACATTTGATTATAACTATTGAATAAATATTTCTAATTATATATGAATCACAAAAAAGGGTGTCTTTTATGTGATATTGTGTCAAAACTTTCATAATTACATTACACTTTTGATTCTTAGAGAATCCATCATCTAATCAGGGAATAGATTGTTGGCATTAATTGCTTATTAATTATAATTTAGACTTTATATGCAAATCTGTGTCAATATATAACACTTTGAGTGTTGAAAATATTCAAAATTGCATACAAAGGGCCAAAAATTATATTTGTTTTCAGTTCAATACTAAAGATTAATAAAATAAAGAAAAAAACAATTCCTGTCTTAACCTATAAAACAGTAATAAATCATTTGTCAAAATCTGATTGACATTTGATTTATAGCTTTAAGTGAAACGTATTTAAACAAAGTTTTGATTTTTTTCAAAACTCAAACAAAACTTAATTTTAAATTTAAAGTTATATTGAATTCAAACCAAAATGTTTGCAAGACTTCAATAAAATTTTAATAACATTTAAAAAAATTTATAAAAAATATTGAAAATTTCAAAACCATTTGGAAAATTGAAAATCTATTGAATAAACACTTTTTCATAAAATCAATTCAAAGATGATTTTAAAATCTCGTAAAAATTAAACCATTATTTTAAGCATAATTACAAACAATATAAATGATTTCATTTGTGAATTGATTTAAACTGCAATTAATAATCAAATTTACGATTCAATGAATAAATCCATGAAAATTAGGGACAAAAGTAGCCGACACTTAATCACACCCTATGTTATAGGAATGCCATTAAAGCTCTTTAAATACAATACCAGTCATTGTATTCATGAGTTTTGTTGAATAAATATCACATTAAAATTTTTATTCAAAAATCTATTGAATATTTTAACAATCAATCAATTTTTTGAATAAACACTAGATTTTCATTCAAATAAAAACAAATTTCTTTTTGATTTTGTTTTTGATTTCAAAATTATACGAAAAATTCAATTCAAGTAAAACTAATTTCCTTTCGTTTGCAAAAGAGTCGAGAGATTGAGAGATTCAGACAAACTTTTCAATTAAACAATTTTATACACATTTACTAATAAACCGATTTTTTTCTCACTTTATGTCTAATAAATATCCGTTTAATATATATTTGAAGTAATTTTTCTTTTAATGAAAAAAAGTTTAAATTATTTTTGTCTAAACAAAAAATACAAAACACAAAGAGTTTGAAAACAAATTTAATTTAATTTTAAAATTTTTAATTTAATATTAGTTTTCACTCAAAGGATGTAATAATGTTTATACGCTTTCAGACATTATTACAAATATAAGTTGAAAAGGCATTCAATATATCAAATATTGATTGAAAGTAATGTTAAACATAATTAAATTTTGGCAAATGTTTAATACAAATGAAATTTGTTTCAAAAAACACACAAATTATTGCATTTTTAGGTCAAAATAAAGAAAAATAGTGAGTATTTTGTGATAATACTGTATATTGAAATAAATTATATTTTATCATAAGTTATATTCATTGATAAACAAAACCATTTGTTTGTCTTCCCTTTGAATTATAGCCAAAATTATTTTTATAAGTTCTTCCAAATCGACCCCTTTTTCCAACCCTTTGCCTGTAACTTGAGTTAGGGATACGACCGTAAGGGTTAACATCTTTGTATTTATTTGGTCTCAAAAGTGTAGCAAATCTTTGGCCGTTATTTTGGTTAGACTTGCCATCGATTACATCAAAACCATAAGCATAGCTCTGATCCTGAGTCAAGACATTTGATGACAAACTTATGATAATTATTAAACACAGAGTTATTATTAATATTTTATTCATAACTTGTATTATATTTCAGAAAACAAACTCAAAAAAGACAAAAAAATCTTTAATAAAAAAAACTATGATTTGATTTCGTTTTGAATTAATTTCAATATTTTTTTTAATTAATGACAAAATCTTTTTATATAATAACCATAAAAGTGAAGTGACGTAACCATCAGAGGACAGGGGCTTCAGATAGTATCCTTTGTCATTTTGAAAGGGAATCTAAAACATTGATGTAATTGACTCTTGAATTGTCAGAAACCCAAAAAAAAATCTAATCTTAAATAACAGGAAATTTAATGTTTAGTCTTAAAGTAGATTTGAATGAATGAATGAATTCCGCATCAGATGTAATAAAAACAGTATATATTAGAGCACTTCCTATGCAATGCCTGTCCCTATCAATGGTGACCAGATTTCAATAAACATGGCTTTATTTTGCCTGTTTCCTTTTTAAGGATAAAGTTTCCTGCACCTTCACTCACCGTAGTTACATTGAAATGGCTCAAATGGCACTGGTAGATTATTATACCCGCTATTGATCTCTGGTTCTGTAAATATGATTGAAAAGTACTGTATTTGAAGTGAATTGAAGTAAAAATAATTTCAAAACGACTGAAAATGAATTAAAATAATGAATGCAATCATGATTTCAACGATATTTACAAATAAAGAAAATATTCTTCAATTGAAAGACATATTACTAAAGGATGTGATGAAGAGATGAAGAGATTCTTCAATCGATTGTTTATTTCAATTCATTTTTATAGCAATTCTTATTCACATTATTATTCATTCAATACATTTCAGACATTATTAATATTTATAAACCATTTCTTTTCATAGGAATTGACTCAAAACTCAATACATTGTTTGAATGTACATAAGAATGGATGGGAAGTACTATTTGTATTCATTTATGTCTGGGTTTCATAGTTTCAACACTTTATTAAGTTTGTGTTGAATAATGAATAGCCGTTTGACAATAACTTATGACCAAAAAACGGGTCATTTTATCATTTAATTGTTATCTCTTTTATTTGATAGCATTTTTTTATTCAATTTCTTCTTTTGAAGTCATTTCACTCCAGGCCTTAAATAAAGCAAATAAGCGATGAATCAATTCATATATAATTTCAGTTATGTTTGGTATAAAAGCAGTGAATCTTACAAATGGTTTCGTTTTCTGATTCATGAAATCTTTAAGTGAAAGAAAATGCTTTAATAATAACTTAAGCAATGATTTCTACTATAATGTGAAAAATATTGATTGAAAATACTATCAAATCATAAAAATTGACTAAATTTTGATAAATCTCTAAAACTATTGAATTCATAGGATTAAACACTTAACGGAAAATCATCTCAAATCTCAATTCAATCCCAAAACTGGAGAAATATTAATCAAATCTAATGTGAAAACTGAAATCAAATCATTGTTTGATTACTTGTTATCTAAAAAGTATAAAAAAGAAAACATAGTTTTGAAGTAAACTTTGAAAATGTGTGAAAAATTTGGGCAAAAATGTTTGAAACTTAAAGAAAATTTATAATTTCCTCCAAAAAGAGAGAAGAGATTAAGGGTTTGTCTTATTCAGCACTTTCTCCAAATGTAATACAAGTCTTAAATATTTAAATATATATCAAATCATTTTCAAGTCGTCTGAAAACTACTAATGGTTTTATCAATACTTGGATTTGGTTTTCATGTCGTTTCCCAACAGTTGGACCAAAAATTATCAAATAATTTCAAATACAGTACTCTTTTGTAAAGGAAGTGAAAAGAACTGCGAATTCTGTTAATCAATAAATGTTTGAACTCTTAGACATATAAATGAAAAAAAAATCCGATTTTCGAGAAACTAATACAAAATAACTATAAAATTGAATCCAATATTGAATTACATGTTATTTGTATTCCTTTGCAGTGTATTTACCAAACATTAAGATAACAATGAAATTCAAAGATTGGACACAACTTTGCATTTAATACACAAACTCTTTCACACAAACCAAACACAAGATTACAATAAAAATCAAATTACTCTGAGTTTTATTGAAATATTATTATTAAATGAAAACATTAATCAAAAAAATAAAACATTAAATAAAATGAAAATTTATTTTATTTGCGAAAAAAGGCATAAAAATTGAATCAATTTATTCTCAAGTATTCATAAACAGCTTTCACTAGAAATGAAGTCTTGTTTTTGTTGTCCACTTTAAGGCAGCGCACGATATCATCAAAGGGGGGAAGTCTCAAATCGCTTTCGTCGCCTGAGAAAGGGGTAAAATATTATTTCAAATACTAATACATTGAAAGAAAGGATATTCTGAAACACAAGAAAAAAAATTGAAACCAATGTAAGTCTGAATTGTTTTTGATTTCACGTAAAAATCAATTATTTTTAGATCAAATGAATCGCAAAATAGTTTTCAATATTCAACGAAATAATGAATTAAAGCATTGAATGACAAATAAAACTCATTTAACAATACCTTCACTCAAATACTGTTCAATGATTTGAAAGAATATCGTATTTCTGACCGATTCTAAGGGGTTGTCAGTATCCAACTGTTCCCAACTATAGGCAAAAAGAGAGACAAACAAATGAATAAATGATTGAAAACACAAAACACAAAGACCTGTCGTCTCTATCTATGGCTGAGCACCAAATGTTTAAAACAATTTTCTTCTGTTCCTCAATGTCTTCAATAAATTCCGTCAAATCTAAGGCTTTCTTCAAATCAATTGAATTCATGTCTCCATTTGTGTCACTCATATAGAGTTCAATCAATTTTTGTGGCGATAAGACTCGCATTGTATTGAAATCTAAGCCATGTCTGGCCATTATTTCTGGGGAAAGGCTTTCCTGATATAATATAAGCTCCAGTTGTGAATCAATGTCTGATATCTCAGTTTCCGGTAGTTCTCCAGCGATGGCCGAAATCTTACTCAAACTTAAAAGTGTTTTCTTTCGGCCGAAAAAGTTTTCCTCATTTGAAGCCAAATGATTGAGTGTATGACTGGCCTCTGAGAACCGGTTCAACTGAATCTGATGTAACCAATTGAGGGACTGATGGTTCTCCAGGAAATGAGTCAAATTCTGAAGACTGGAACTAATACTCAACATCTTTGCCTGTTTTCCCTCTTTTATATACCATTTGCACAGATATTCTGCGAACCCTTTGTTCGCAAAGTCAATGATATATCGACGAAGTCTTTCGTTGTCTTCTTGTTCTTCACAGATAGTGATGAGGACATCAAAGTCCTCATACTTTTCTGCCAGTGCTGTCGCCCTATCGTATTGTTTCACTTTAATTAAGGGTTTAATACATTTTGAACGACAGGACTCGTAGTTTTGTTCAATGGTTTGGTGTCTGTGATTGTCGTCAATCGATCTCAACTGACAAACAAAGCCGTCGAGTATTATATCTGATAACTCAACCAGTTTTTGACTAACAGCCCCTTTTAGCTGTATGTCCTCCTCAGCGACAGTCGTATTCATCGATTCAATGCCAAACTCAACCAAAAAGTCAAACTGTTTTAAAAGTAAAGTTCGGATGCCTTTCGCACCGGTAGATGAAGTCCAAGGAATGTATTCATACATTAATAGTGTTGACGACTCATACAAATAGCCCTGAGTTTGACGGAAATGACAGATCTCTTGGAATACAGTAATGAATATATTAGTGACAGAAAGCAAACAATTGAGTAAATCCTTAGATGTCTTGCAATTGCTATCGATTTGTTGACTTTCGTATTCAATAAGACCTGCAATCAGTTCCTCAACACGAGTTGTCTGCCTATAGAAGATGTCTTGTGCTGTGAGTTTGGGCTGTGAACTGGCATTCCTCTCAATTAAGACCCATTTGATGGCAGTCTCTAATA
The DNA here is from genome assembly GCA_034687845.1 of Pantelozetes paolii. Classification (NCBI taxonomy): domain Eukaryota; kingdom Metazoa; phylum Arthropoda; class Arachnida; order Sarcoptiformes; family Oribellidae; genus Pantelozetes; species Pantelozetes paolii. The sequence goes on from JAQGAT010000318.1 coordinate 33,693, forward strand.
TATGGTTGTATTCATTGTGTAGTTTCCTTAGAGTCAAAGACGCGATCAGTTTCTCAATGTGTTCGCTAAGAACTAGTTTTGTCTGAACTACTGTTCCTTTGAGTGACACTGATGTTAGCCTTTCCCACAAATTGGATGTTTTAAGGAACTCAATGAACAGTCGATTGCTTTTTATCTTATCCTCGATTTGGTTCGTAATAATGACAGAAGAGGTGAGACTTTCGTTAATATGATTACTATTAGCACCCGATTCGGCCCAACGGGGATCAGAGTGTGGTATCTCATCACACAATTCAGTGCTGAGAGAGACAACTGTTTCGTCGAGTCTATCACTTTGAGTGACTGAAGTGAGGGGAGGGTAGATATGACTGACTAAGTACTGACTGCGAGCCTATAATGGACTCGAATTAATCGATTGAAGGCTTTAATCAAAAGTTTATAAGACGTTCACTCACTTCCTCTCCTCTGCAGTGCACTATAAAAGTCCTTTTGAGTGCCATTACTTTGTCGTCAATTTGAAAGATATCGTCATCAATGCTCTGGACATCCATTACAGCACTGATAGGTTGAGTCGGATATTAATCATTAATAAAATACAGAGAAAAATGAAAATACGATAAAAAGAAAGTAAAAGCAAATCAATCGGTGTTTCTATTCATACCTAATGTCCTGTTTATTAGGAATGATTGAAATCAACGCATCTTTATGTGTGAATAGTAGTGGAAATCCATCACAAATACCGGCGCCGAGTATGAGGTCGTCTCGAGGGTCCAAATCAATCACATCTATTTCATCGCTTCCGACTGCAGATGATATTTGAATAAATAGATCGGGGGTTGAAAACAGGGGTAAAACATAAATAAATAGTATTTATATATCAAATGATAAAATCAAATGAATTACATCTGAGGCACAAGACTTTGGATGTGTTGTAGATGTAAACCATTTCACTGTTTATGTTTGCAGACAATAAGTGAAGGTTTAGGAGCTGTTCCTCATCTTCTTCTGAGTAGCAAACCGTATGGTTTCGTAAAACAGTGAATGAATTGAAGGAAACGTTTGTCACTTTGTTTGACTCATATGTCGTTCCCCTATCACTGAATGTGATGACAGCGTAATAAAGTTGATTCGAGACATCGGCGTTAAGTCCGGCCACTAAGAGAAGCATTTCATTAGTTGTTTTGACGCCTATATCTATGAGCCATATCTTCAATTGGTTCGGATGAGTGGTCTCTCGGTTCTGATAGTAGTGTTAATACCTTTCAGTCGTAACTCAAATCAAACTAATTATAAATGGTTTCAAAATTACCCAAACTTTGTCCAAAAAGGCGTCTTTTACTGGCCTTTCGAGGTCTATGTCTTCAATTAGCTGTGGAATGAAAGGAAGGGACGGGAAATCATAAGTCATTTGCAATGATATAAGAGTTTAAGGAAACTGAGATATACTTTATCTGTCTGTCCATCAATTATATGCCATTTCTGTGTCGAGACACTTGAAAGGACCCAAATATAAACATCATTCTGGTCTTCATATGACCTCAATGTGTGACCCATTGTATGGCTGAGTGCATGGCTTCGGACCACTTTAAACAATTGCTTTGTCTCCGCCGTCTGCGTCACTGGCATTGACCCGAACAACAGAGAAGTGACTTTCCGGCCAAAGCCGGCCAACACTCCCTGCGGGGCTTTAAGGGTTCGGCAAAATATAGTGTTCTGTCCGTCAATGCTGTTAACTGTTATGTGCACTAAAGAGCTGGTGGTTGTGCCCAACACACAGCCCAACGGCTGAATATCTGTAAGTGAAGTGCATTCCTGTCCCTGAAGATCACTAACAGTGGTTTCAATGGAGTGGCCCTCATATGCAATGTTAGGCCAGAATCTAATGATCCCTTCGGGAGAGACGGCTATAGTTGACGGCACTGATTGTGTTTTTTGGTTTTTGTCTAACACACAGACGAGATCTGCTTTATGTGAAAGGTCACTCGGAGGCAGTTGTAACTCATAACAAGAACAACTTCTTCGGGAATCGGTCTGTTTGTACTTCCAGACAAACAGCCGACGCCCGCATACAAGCCATGCCCAACCGGACGGCGAGATCTTAACGCTAAGCGAACCCAAAGCGAAGACTAATACAAAAATTAAACAAAAATTTGAGTGAATTTAGTGTTTATTGAAACATAAACTCAATCTTAGTATTGGTTTTGTGTTTATTTGATTGCAAATGAAGAGCAAAAGCATTCAAACAATGCAAACAATGGACTCTTTTTTATGTCATTTATATCTCTATTTCAATAATATTTGAGTAAAACTTAGTTTTAGTGAAAAAAGCAATGAAAACAAAAACTAAAGAAAAATAAATGAAAACTGAATTCAAATTCTTTATAACTTTTGCATTGATTTATAAAATTATAAATATTTGGATAAATGTCTAAAAATAAAGTGTTTTATGACTTAGTTATCAGTCTTTCAATAGTGTTCACGGAATCGACGGAAAGTATGCATGAAATACACGAAAGCATTCATTGAAAACCATTTTCAGTTAACATTGAATGAAATTATGAATAGTTTTTGTTTTCATCGTTAATGTTATGAATAAAACATATTTTAAAGAGAAGTAAAGAAAATGTAATAAAATATTAAACAAATAATTAATAATTAGATTTCATTTGAGTTAAGATTTTATTTACTTTTCTTTTAATAACAAAATATCAAAATATTTATCAATGAAAAGGTTAGGATAAATACTAAACAAAGTAACCAATAAGTTAACCAAGATCATATTCCGCAAGAATTGCTAAAAACTATAGAAAAAAGGTTTTGTTGAGAAACTGAATGAGAGTTTACATTAGGTTTGACTGAAATACTCTTTATTTCTATAACTAATTGCAAATTAAATTAAATTTTCGTCAAAACAAACACAAAATCTATTGATTTCTCTGTTTATCGGATCTGATATCATATATGAGTGAAGAGCGGCTGAAAAAACATTGAATCAAACAATTAATCATTTGATGGATAAATGCTTTCATAAAATAAACTCAATTAAAGTCAACCCAAAGACTAATACAAAGAAAAATTTAACACAATTTTTGTGCAAATATTACACAAAATAGCGTAAAATAACACAAAATGTTGAATGAATTTAAATAAATATGAATTTTATTGATAACAACCAGAACTCAAGTAAATAATAAAAACAAATGACAAGAAAGTGAAAGTTTATCGATAATAAGGGGCGAAAAAACACTGTCAGTCAGTGCTCACAAACAAACATTCAATTAATTGATTTTCTCTCTCATCGCACGAAAAAAACTAAACATTTATTCAATTGATGTCTATTTGAACACAATTTCAACCAATTTTATCAATGGTTGGATATAATGGCAAATATAATACACTATTAGTGAAGAAATAGCTATTTATAGGAAATGTATTCACATTTTAATGCATTTCTGGGACACAGATATCCTTTTAAAATCATTTACAATATTTCAAAGGCTTAGACATTAAATTAAAGGCAAAAAAACATTAAACACAAAATATAATGTGAAATAATGTGATATAATGTGAGAGAAAGTGAACTCATATTTCATTTGATAACAAATTTTACAAAAAAAAATATTTTAAATCGATTTATGTTTTGTTTGTTTCGATCAATAAATACATGAAAAACAAAACAAATCTAAGAATTCATTACAAGAAACAAGAAATGACTTATTTATGACATTTTGATCCGTTTTCTGGTAATGGGTTGGTATGAGGAATGGGTCACAACTTCTTAAACGACTTAAGGATTTATATCTACTGACCCAACCATTAGAGTGAAATATATTCTGTAAATGAATTTTCATCTAATTTCTCAAATAATATCAAACTTTTAAGCCTTAAATCAAATTATAAAACAAAAGTTATCTCTTCTGGACATCAATTGAGTATTGATTTGTAAACTAAAATGTTTACATTTGATTCAAACCTTAGGGAAAGTTATGTCTAAAGGTTTGAAATATTTAGACTCAAAGAAACATAAAATAAATAAATGATTGAATACTTTGTAACAAAAATATTGAATATTTTATAAGTGTTTCCAAAAAACTTAAATTTATTTTTTAAACCAAACATTTTTAACACTAAAACTGAAACTAAATATAAATTTCATTAAAGTTTTTCAAGAATTTTAAATTTTTTGATAATTTTAATAAATAATTGAAATTTTCAGTCATTTCTGAACACAATTTGATTAATGATATGTTTGTCCACAAAATTGATTAAAGCTTTAAATCAAGGATCGTTAAAATTGACACCAAGATACAGAGCCTGAGCTTTTCCTAATGTCTATGCATATTAAGGTATAACTGACTTTAATACTGATGTGATATTTGAATCAAAGTCAACTAAAATTCAAACTTTTGTTCAATGATTTCAAAACACTT